>KE370775.1:761631-779788 GCA_000418225.1 Zizania latifolia
ATCCATTTCTATTATCCCCAACTGCATGGTAGCAGGGCATGTAAACCAGTAGCTGGACAACTACAACCAAGTTGTGCAACACCCCAAAACTGCTGACTCAACACCACACGATAACATAATGAGATTATTTCATACTTTCACAGGAAGCATCAACAAAAAGATACCCATCTGAACTTTGACATTAGGATATTGATTGGTTATGATACTACGCTGAACTCTGTTGCATAATTTACTGGAAAAGGGGGCCCTTTTCATTGACTCGCCCAATAAAAAACCGAGCAAGGGTATTCATACAATTTTCTTTTTTACAGAAACTCCACTAGCAGTAAAGTTTCATGTGGCATCGTAAATAGGAACTTAGATGACACTAACTGTTGGTGAAATTTATGTAAGAAATCGTAAATCTACCATTTCTCTAAACAATCATAAGCTTATGTTCCAATTGTGTATCCCGAAGAACTAACTTCTCCAAAAGTCCAATGAGTAGATTTCTAAATCCCATCACAAGATTTCTCACTGCAAGATACACACACCATATTCCGAAATATCAGCAGGACTTTCCACCAGCGCCAGCAAGATCCCAAATGACTCAGACGCGCTACCAATCCTCACGACCTAAAATTACTGCCAAAGATTCTTTCGCACTTTCCCCATGCTCCCCCGGGACAATCACCTCCGCTATTCCAAATCGCGCACAACATCAACCAACCAAGAACCGCCGCAGAAGCAGTAAACCTAGCAACCGACGAACCAACGAATCGGGGACGAACGAGACCGATCAAGAAGAGAGGAGAAGAAGGCAGTACCCGGCGAGGACGTCGAAGTTGTTGGCCAGCACCTTGAGGAAAGATCCGGACCCCATCTCACACCCACCACCCTCCGACGCTGCCTCCGCAGCTCAAAAAATGGCAGAGATTCTTGGAAGCGGAGAGTGGAGAGCCGTTGGCGCTCGGCTTTGGAGGCGAAGTAGGAGCAGGATAGGGTAGCCTAGGCTCCCTTTCCACGCGCTCCTTTGCTATACTTTTCTCCCTCAAATCAAGACTCCTCCTTTCTCCTCTCGCGGTCGCTGTTCATGGCCGGCTGGACCCCGGCGGCCAGTTTCTGGTACAAGTTTGCTCTGCTCCACCGACCAGAAGCTCAGCCAGGGCCAGCCACTCCGCCGCTCAAGTTCGTGGCGTGAGAGATTCGCCGGGTCACCGTGGAAGCTTCTAGGCTAGGCTAGTAGGAGTAGTCTTCCATGGAAAGTACTACCACTACTAGATTTCCAGGCCCATGGCGCAGCTAGGTGGAGAACTAGTGGGCTATGGCCAGCCCAACTTGATTAGAGTTCTTGTCTATATCGAAGGCCCACTGCTGCTGCTTGAGCGCATCGACTTCTTCGATCTCGTGTGCGGCGGCGGCGGCGGCAGACGAGGCTGTCGCCGTTTGTTGCGTCGTCGCGGGCTTGCCGTGGTCAGCGGAGACGGCCGACGCGCAGGCCGCGGCCAGAGAGCTACGGGAGTCTGTGAGCCGCCGTGCAGGTAGCTGCGTGCTCTTCAAATCTCGATCTATGCTGCATTTTTTTTCCTTTCATCGAACTAGTCTAGTCGAGTGTACGTGCGTTGTAATAAATTTTTTTTATAATATTAAAAATACACCATACAAATAATACAAATAATTTAAAATATGATAAAATAACATTTACCATAATTCGGTTTTAAAAATAGTATATCGATTTTAAAAGTAATATAGATTTTACTAACAATAAAGATCCGTGTGTCAATGAGAAGCTAGTGGTGGTGACAGATTCATCACCACTAGCTTCTTTTAAAGTAGTATAGAAATTCGGTTTCAAAAGTAGTATACCGATTTTAAAAATAATATAGATTTTACTAGCAATAAAGATCCGCGTGTCAATGAGAAGTTAGTGGTGATGGTAGATTCACCATCACTAGTTTTTTTTAGAGTAGTATAGATAATCTGATTTGCAGTAAAGACGCTGAAGTCTATAGATAATCTGATTTGCAGTAAAGACGCTGAAGTCTTTGAGACATATGGATCAAAGGTTCAGACTTGAATCCGACATCCTCCAGAATTTCAGAGAAACTACGTATCGATTCATTCCACTGGCCAGTCGCCAATTCGCCATCCAAAGCTGACGCCCACGATGATCAGAAGAGCCAAGAAAGAAATGGTCGGAATTGAGAAGCATCAGGTACGTTACGTCAACCTTAAATCTCACCATATGATCTGAAGAATCGAACATTGGAACAGCGACAAGAGGCGCCAGTGAGGCACACAACGACCATCCGTTCGATTTCAAAGTCTTAATTAGTGTTAATTATCAACAACTTGAACAGCGAGAGAGGCGACGATCATTACTGATCTTGATGACTCTTTAGCAAACTAATAGAAACACCCCTTCCTTTCACAAGCTGCGATGATTAGCATAGCACCACCAGTTGCTGCTGCGCTTGCGAGATTTGATAAGATATCTTCCCCTATCCGTACCAGAAGAAAGGAACAAAACCATCATGCACACTCATTAGGGCATGCCGCATTAGCTATTTAAACCCTGCACACTAAGTACCTTTTCCCCCATCAGAACAGCTGATGCATCATTAGGTGGTTGTGCTAGTTTCTCAATCATTTGAACACCATATATATGCTCCTGCTTTAATTAATTTAAAATATTCTAGCTTGGCATTTGAGGAACTATGACATCCTGTTGCTGCTAATGCACCTAATTCATTAATTTGTGCATCACCACTGATTATTAATCAAATTGCTGAGCCTATAAGGAAGCTGTAACAAAGATTGCCAAGAGAGTGATGGTCAATGATAGATGATTTGACTTCTTGACCAATTAGTTTGAGGGTTTAAATGAAGGGATTTAATGCTAAAAATTTGATAAATAGCTTTAAAATATTTTTTGGCATTTTTATACAATTTTTTTAAAGAAAGTGCACCTGCTTAGCAATTTGAAATATGTGACATACAATAATCCAAACTGATAACCAGCTAACAAGCCGAATCGGATAGGTTCTAAATCGTACAGGTCAAAGATGTGTGGGTGAACACTTGTTGCAAGTCAAAGATGGTCCACCCACCCACAATTCAGGTACATGTCTGGACCTAAAATAATGTGCCACTCAGCTTACAATATTATATTGCCACCATTTGCTTATATCATATTTCCCTTTTTTGAGACTTTGGCAACTTGTCTTAATTCCTAATTATGTTTGGAGCAATGTGTAATGGAGTATCAACTGTGTGTTGCTGTCTACCTTCAGTCTGATGTGGGTATCAAAAGCTGATAAACTGTAGAAGTGTAAATTGCTTCCCCTCATCTGTCATCTTTTCCTCTTTGCCATCCTTTTCTAGAAAGCGATATGGAATTCAACCCTTTAAAGACTTTAAAAAATGCTGGCCATGCATCAATCTGCACCCCAGAAAAGTGGAACGTGTAATGCTATGTGTACACGAAGGGTTCCACCTTTTTAAGGAAAGAAATACGGTCCGGATGTCCTAAACATTGCAAAAAAATCAAATGATGTTTCAGCACTCAGTGAAAAATATTTTATCACTAGGTTAAAAAATCTTTTAAACATATGTTACATTCAAAAACGTTGTTTGCAACTAGATGAGGCATTTTTGTTTTTTTAATCCATGAAGCTAGGCTAGGTAGAAACATGTTTTAACGTTTTTTTAGACAATGGAAAAGTGTTTATATTTCAGGCAGAAGCATGTTAATTACTGCTTACAGTGTTGATAGCTCTTATGGCTTATTGATTCACTTGTCTCTATGGGATCATTATGAGTAGTTCCTTATATATATGTATGCTTGCAAGATGTTTGATGCATAAAAAATGTGAGATTAAAATGATAGGTTGAGCACTAGTATGTAGTGGGAGAATTTGCTGCCTAGCTTACTGGCCTGTTACAACTAACAACTTTTGCTTTTATCATTCTTCCATGTTAGGTCCTATGCATCCTCATTGACTTAATCCATCAGTATTCATGAGCAGGCCACCTTGTGTGTCTACTTCACTCTCACTGCATGTGGGACCGGCATGCAGTTGATTAGACAGGCCAACTCCCCTGGTTTTGAGTAAGAAATGTCCTCTCAATATTAATTAGTCATTTCTAACAACTAAATCAAGCAATCTGTATTATTGTACATAGTGTAGTTAGCAAACATTTGATTGTCCAGATGTGGGCGAAGATCGAGACAAATTGCAAATATACTATGAACGCTTATTCCAGAAGGATAATCTAATAATTTATATAATCTTTGAAGTCGCATGATCATATCCATACAGGAATATAGCTCGACCTAATTAATTACTCTTCGCAAACAAAATGGAGAACAATTCAGGCGGTTAACCTTTTTAATTGAAGTGATACCGGAATTTTAATTCAAAAGAAATCGTAGATGTGACAAGACAGGTGTGTTTTTAGAAATACGCACAACTCATATATATGCTCATCCATTAGGAAATTAATAATATGGGTCACACTATAAGTATTGCAGTGAATAAGAAACATCAGTATGAACTCTGGAGCATAAAGTGTACACACAGCTTCTCTACATAAAGTTTCTGCAATAATAGAACACCCATCTTTTTTATACTAGCCATATGCCCTGCCCGTGCATTTCAATTGAAATCTAAATTTTAGATGGCAAAGATTTTTAGGGAGTTAGTTACCAATTAAGTTTTTTTGTGTTAATATCCTATTTTCACCTTACTGAGAAGGATGTAGGGGTGGAAGGTTTGTGGAAGATACAAAACAAACGTACACCATCCGTCCCATAATATTGCAACTTAAGATCGGATTTAATATTTCATAGACTGTCCAGATTCGTTGTACTATGAAATATCAAATCCAGTCTTAGGTTACAATATTATGGAACGGAGAGAGTAATAAACTTGTGCCATTACTTTGTTTATTTTGGGAAAACCTGGTTTTTGTTTTTGTTTTACAAATCTGGTTTTTGGGATAATTTTGACGGTGCAGCAGCACGTGGATTGAAGGGGAGGCATAAAAAAAACTATGTAGTAGAGATTGTTAGGTTTAGTTTCACAAATCATCCGCCGTTGTTGAAACATTTGAAAACGAATCTTATCACTGCAATGGTTTATATTTTGTCACTTTAGGTAGTTATGCCAACTTTCTAGGTTTCTTGATGCCATCTATAGTCACAACCACACCTTCGATCTAGTTTTACATATCCTCTATTGTTACATACTTTCGATCTAGTTTTATATATCCTCCGTTGTTGCCAAAACTTTTAAAAATGGAATTTTGCCATCGTTGTGGTTCTAGAAGGTGAGGTGATACTTGTTCACTTTCAATTAGGATGGTGAGATGTGGATTTGACTCATGGGGAGTAGAATGTTGAATGTATATGCCATTAAAGGGCATGGTGTTGCGGTTAGGAGACATCCTTAAAATGACTCCAATAAGAAAGAATTAAAGGAAGATTTGGGAAGTTTACCCAAGTTCCCAACACCATGGAGACCCATACACCACACTAGCAATTCCTGTGGCTTGCAGAGAGCACCAGAATCACATGGCACTGCCTGTCCAATTAATAGGCACCAGTGATTTTATATGCTGTAGTTAACCGAACTAATTGTTTTTCTTCTATATTCAAGATGAACAAATTAATTAGGTTTTGGATTGCCTAGAGACAACCTCGCTCTCTTTTTCTGTATGTAATTCTGATAGTTTTGAAATATTCTGATAGTCTAGATACCTAGAGGTATTATAAAATTATACACCAATCGACAATAGCTGTACCAGATATGTCAAAAGATTAACACTAATTAGCACTACTAGTTGCAACTGAATTCAGGTTTACTGTAGAAAATTTCTCGCAGTTAAAATAGTAAGTTTGTGGCATGAAATTGCTTCAAAAATTTCACATATATTTGTTTTGGCCCTCCTGGCCTAGATTCTAATTTTTCTAACTTTTTTAAAAGTCAAATTTTGACTAATTTTATAGAAAATATACCAACAACTATAACATCAAATTAGTTTCATTAAATCCATCATAAAATATATATTAATAATATATTTATTTGATAATATAAATATATATTTTTCTTTAAACTTAGTTAAAGTTAGATAAATTAATTGACAACTTATAATTATGAAAGGGACGTGCATAGCCTGATATGGAAGGCCAAGCAACATGTGAGGATTCACGTAGCTAGCTAGTTTCTGCATCAAAGTTAGCATGAGCGCATACTGCATAGCACGACCAATTAATAATAGCTATGCTAATTACCAAATGGCTAGTAAATTTCATATATTACTCCTAGTCCTTGATCAACAGATTAAATAGTGTGATACCTACTGTCAAAAAAATCTGCATTCATATTAATTTAATTTTGATTAACAACATTACATCACGAATATCTGATCGATTGGATATATGTAAACAACATTATTAATTAAATAATATTGGAAAAAACTCCTTAATGTTATAGTTTCTTCCTGTTTTACTTAAATATGCATGTATACTGTGTCGATTTCTTGGAGTTGCTATAAAATTTTCATTTATTAACAATATGAGGGAGAGATACTGAAACGACAATGTATAGTATGAATTGTTACATCCCAAGGCCCAAGGGCCATAGAAAAATAATATAATAAAATCTTATGAAATAATGTTTACGACGGCTAAAAATAAGAAATGTGCTAGATTTTGCCCTAGAAATAAAGAAATCTACCTTAATTCGATGAGCTAAATTTCAAAGAAACAGAAATGCATGCATGATATAAAATTATTACTAACATACCTTAATTTTTTTTAAAAACACCTCCTTTTATTTTGGGAGAAGGATCTCAAAATAAATTATTGCTAGCATAAAATGATTTTTTTCTAAACTAGAAATTCAAATGCACATACCATGCAATATAATTCAAGTATTAGACTAATCATATAGTCTGGCTTCAAAAGACACTATCAGAACGGGGCTGTTTTCCAAGCACTAAAAACACACGGGAATTAAGATAAAACACACGGGAGACACTACGGGAAAACGTAAAATCACCGAGTGTCAAATTCTTAGCCAAGTGCATTATTTCGGGCATTCGGCGAAGATAGGTTTGCCGAGTGCTTGCCAAAAAACACTTGGCAAATTTTAAACACTCGGCGAAAGGTTTCTTTGCCGAGTGCCAGAGGCATGTACACTTGGTAAACAAGGCGACACTCGGCGAACAGTTTTGAAAAAAATCGATCCAGCTAGCGGTGTCGACGTCGTGATACCGACTCGAGAAAAAAAAACTTTGCCGAGTGCCACTAACGGGCACTCGGCAAAGCCTGTGTTTGCCGAGTGTCATTTCTAGCACTCGGCAAACATCTTTTCTCTGGATGCAACGCCCGGTCTGCCATGTGTCCGGGGGTGCTGTTTGCCGAGTGTTTGGGAGTGGCACTCGGCAAACCCAAGGAACTCATGATTTCATGTGAAATTATGTTTCGGACACTTGTCACATTTAAAACTTGTTTTGAACTTGAATTTTTTTTAACTCAGAATGCAATATATATTAATCCTTTTAAAACTTGTCACGTCGCCCCCGACCGTTACCCGCTTTGTTGTGCCGAGTGCCGCGCCGGGCACTCGGCGAAGACGACGTGACACTCGGCGAAGTGTTCGCCGAGGGTGGGTTCACCGAGTGTTCTTCGCCGAGTGTGGCACTCGGCGAACCCTTCGCCGAGTGCCACAGGCATCGGCGATTTTGCGTTTTCCCGTAGTGAGAGGTTTCCCTAGCGCCTAGAAGATATATATATTTTTTGAAACATCAATTACTTGTAATAATTGAAAAGGTAAGGCGTGTAGAAACTTACTAGGAGCCCAAGTACTAAGTCCGAAAAAATAAGCCCTAATTTATTTCGAGAATTGATTAAACATCTGTGTAACAAATCCAATTTTTCAAAGCCCTTGTTGACATGTACGGACTTGGGGATTATGATGAGCCCGAAACAAGACCGAGGCCCTGACCCTAGGAAAATCGGGCCGGGCCGGGCCAAGCCGGGCCGGGCTTCACTGCTTTACAGGAGCTTATTAGTGAACCTAATAATTCTGCTCCTGTCCTCCTTATCCTGTCCTCAATCGGCTTTTCCTCTCTCTCGCTCTCTCAAACAGACACCTTTAAGGCGTCGTGATCTCTCTCCTCCAATCCCGACAAAGGACACCATCGTCTCCTGCCTTGATGTTCTCCATCTCCCCTCTATCATATGCTAGCTCATCCTCCTCCATCGCTTGCTTCTCCAGTCTTCTTCTCCAACCCCTCTCTTCGTCGCTGCAACCACATAGCTAGCTAGCTTGAGGAGGCAAAAACCCAACCAAAACTCCATAAAATAGTGCCCAATCCACAAGCTTCTCTGAGTCTCTCTCTCTCTCTCTCATACACACGCACACAGACATCATATACCAGAAGAAAAAACAATTCTTGCTTAGAGTGTTTCCCTAGCTAGCTAGCAGCAGCTAGCTCACTTGATCTACTCTCTCTCTCTCTCTCTCTACCGCCTCCGCCGGCGGCGGCGGTCGCACCGGCGCACCGCCTCACATCATCAGTTCGTCACACCTGAGTTTATACCTGGCCAGCTTAGCAGAATTGAAGAAGCTCCACTAGAAGAGTTTGTAGCTCCACTAGAAGAGTTTGTAGGTCGCGGGCCGAATCCATCGCTCACCTTCTCCCTGAGGAGAAAAACTTCATCTTTTGTGTGTGTATACCATCGCGTGAGGAGTCATGGATGTCACCGGAGATGCCGGCGGAGGCCGCCGCCCCAACTTCCCCTTGCAGCTCCTCGGGAAGGAGGAGCAGCCGTGCTCGACTTCCCAGTCTGCTGGCGGCGCAGGCGGCGTCGGCGTCGGCTCGGCCGGGATGAATGGGTCGGCGGCGCTGGCGGGAGAGCAGCAGGCGCGGACGAAGGTGTCGCTGCCGAAGCGGACGTCGACGAAGGACCGGCACACGAAAGTGGACGGGCGAGGGCGGCGCATCCGGATGCCGGCGATTTGCGCGGCGCGGGTGTTCCAGCTGACGCGGGAGCTGGGGCACAAGACCGACGGCGAGACCATCGAGTGGCTGCTGCAGCAGGCAGAGCCAGCCGTGATCGCGGCGACCGGGACAGGCACTATCCCGGCCAACTTCACCTCCCTCAACATCTCCCTCCGCTCCTCCGGCTCGTCTCTCTCCATCCCTTCCCACCTCCGGTTGGCCGGCTTGGCTGGCCCTAGCTTCGCCGGCTCAAGGGCCGAGGCGTGGGACCGGGTCGTCGGTCTCGGGTTCGGCGCCGGAGCCGAGGGGCCCTCCTCCGCCACCTCGTCGTCGTCGTCTCCGCTGCTGATGAGCTTCCACTCAGGAAGCGTCGGCCTTGATGTGTCGCTGTCGTCGTCGACGTCCGCAGCCGCCAACACGGACCTGTCGCGTAAGCGGCGGTGGGAGCAAGAAATGCAGCAGCAGCAGTACCAGCAGCAGATGGCCGGGTACACGCAGAGCCAAATTCCAGGTACGCTATGGATGATGCCGAGCAGCAACGCGCAGACCGGTGGTGGGGGCGGCGGCGGCGGCGGCGGCGAGTCGATCTGGACGTTCCCGCAGTCAGCGAGCGGCGGCGCGGCGACTGTGTACCGTGGCGTGCCTAGCGGGCTACATTTCATGAACTTCCCGGCGCCGATGGCGCTGCTCCCCGGCGGGCAGCAACTCGGTCTCAGCCAGGTTGGCGGCAATGGAGGCGGCGGTGGAGGCGAGGGGCACATAGGGATTCTCGCCGCGCTCAATGCGTATCGTACTACACAGGCCGCCGCTCCCCCAGTCGCCGGCGAGGCGCCGGGGCAGAACGGAGCAGAAGGAGGTTCTAATCATCATCAGCATCATCAGCACCAGCAGTACGGCGGCGAGCGGCATGAGAGCATGAGCGCCAGCGACTCGTAGGCCTACGTCGCCGACGCGTGCGCGTGCTTGGCTCCGGTGTGTGGCCCGCGCAACCTTTTTTTTGGTTTTGATTTGCTCGTCTTTTCGCCGTTTTGTTTGAGTTGTTTATGGCTTAATTTGTTCCTAGCTCGATTCATATTCATGCAAGGATCATACGCTTAAATTGCTTCATTCCACAGCATGTGCACATATAATATTTTGTTGTGATCGATCACCATGATATATATATAGAGGTAGGACTGTAGGAGAGATGTGCCCACCCATAGGATACATGATGTTGAATAGAGGGGTGAAGCTAGTGAAAAATAAAAAATTATACAATTAACCGTTCATATTCTGTTTAGGAGTTTTGTGAATTGATTTCGATGCTAGAAGTTATATATGTCAGATTTAAACGGTACACATATAATTGATAAACACTGATTTGTTTTTTACCGGTGTCAAAACACTCTCTAGATTCCATGGGGCTCCACCCCTATTAGGGTTTGGTTCAATGCTAGAAGAAGCTACAATCTTTAATCAACCAGAGCATAACTGCAATTGATTGATGAGGATTATATATCCACCATCGGTAGCTCATATATCCTTCTCCAATGGCACGTCCGTTAGTTGTGTCACTCTGAACCCTTAATTCCGTGTCGCTTAATTACTTCTCAAATATCTTTTCTCTGTCACACACGACAACTTTTGTAAGACAAAAGCTTTTCATTCGAATTGTACGTAGTACGCGCGTGATGGCAGGCAATCACCCATCAAAGGTTCCTTTCATTTGAACACACATACGCACGGCGATGAAAGGGGCCGGCCGGCCGGGGCGCCGGCCGGAGCAACAGTTGCCATCTCGCCCCCGGCGGCGGCGCGCCCAGGCCGCGCCGTGCGCGCGCCCGCGCACGTACAGGCGGCGGGCAACGGAATGGCGCGCGCGGGGAGACCGGCCCACGAGCGCCTACTGGCGCGCGCTCGCTGCTGCCAATAGTACTGTAGCGCGGGCGGGCGCGGGAGCGCGTGGTCCAGAGCGCGCGCTGCATGGCTGCAGGGCGCGCACTGACATGCCCCGCCCCGGTCCCGGCCCCGCCCCCCGGCCGATCGTCTAGGCCCGCGGTTTAATCAATTGCCGCTGCACGACGTACACTGATCTCCGCTGCTGCTCGCTCGAGCAATCGATTATATCGATCGAACGAGCTAGCTAGAGAGAATCCTGCATATATATCCGAGATTTCCAGCTTACTTGAGCTAGCGGTAGCTAGTACTATATCTGTAAGCCTCTCATAACTAATGTGATTACGTTAGTTAGATAGTTTAAGACCTTACTTCTACCAAAATTTATAGAATTGTTATGAATTTTTTGAATAACTATTTAAAAATTGTTAGTTTAAATCTAAACAGTGTGTGTTCTATTTACATGCTTGCAACATGTATGCATGCTTCTTTCATATGTTGCATTTTTTTTGTCGGAGACGCGTGGAAGATCTTCGTGGCATGGGCACGCACTTGCACGCGGAAATCATCGGCATGACATGTATTTAATTTCTGACAATATTAGCAAGCTTTCACAAATGCGAATTGATAAGTTAAAGAGAGATCGACCAACCATTGATTCTCCGCGATGGACAACAAACCAATGTTACAATTCTACTCCTGCTACCTATAATCAACGGGATTATGACATATTTTAAAGTTTATGATAATTATTTGAGAGCACAAACAAATAAATTAAATATTAGAAAGTCAATTTTTAAAAAGTTTTTGAAAAATATTTATGAAAAAAGTTTTCAGAGAAACCGTACCATTTAGCTAGAAGCTTAGGAAGCGTGTCCGTAATAATCCATATTCAGAAAAGAACGGCTCCATCAAATTTCTAAACAAACAATTTCAATTAAAAACATCAGTTTAACTTGTTTACTACTCATCCAACATTTACTCCCATTTTTTTTAAATAAAACAGTTACTACTACTACTAAAAGGTGTTGGAATAGTTGATACTCTATTCAATTTATTCAATTCATTCGATTTACTGTATAAGTCATTTTAGTCATTTTATCTTTTTTTAAATATAAGTCATTTTATAACTTCTGATCAATTTTTCATCTTTTTCTATGTTTATTCTTATCAAACAAATATCGACTCTAATCAAATTTTAAAGCGGAGTAAATTAGAAATAACAGTTGATTTCTTCATTAAGTCAAAACGATATATACATATATACATACATACATATATATATATATATAATTATGTGTGTGTGTGTAAGGAATGGGAGTAGTACTCTAATCGTCAGCAAACGAGCACGCATGGCATGCATGCGACCATTGATGGACGAACGGCCGTTCGGGCAGCCGGATAGCCAAGATGGATGGGATTTAATTGCCAACACGGTGTGGCCACATAATTAGCTACAATGTGGCGCGCGCGCACTGCAGGACGAGGCCAGTAACACGTGCTGGGGCTGTCGGTTGTTCTCTGTCTGCGCCAAGTTGGAGCAGCTAGCAGCTAGCAGCCGTCACATGTCCAGCTGATTGGCTGCATTGAGTGGCAATGCTAGCTAGTGGCAATGGCAGCAGGCTGCTGCTCAAGTTGCAGCGCCCTAGCTAACCATCAGTGACCGCATGTGTCATGCCTCGCCCCTGTCCCTCTAGCTAGTCTCTACTCTCTATTGCCACTGCATGTTTGAGCTGAGCTGAGCTAGCTTCAACAGGGAGAAGAAGTAATAACACATGTAGACTCCACGGGAATTGTAGCTAGGCAGGATCGATGGGTGCACTGTTGACGCAAATGCTGTCATACGGGAGTGAGGGCTGAAGCCTAAGCACTAGGTACGGCATGTTCTTCAGATTGATTTCCACGCCAATAATATTGACAGGTGATGTGTTCTTGCCATGGTTTACGTGGGTGGCTAGCCGGACAACCGTTTCCATAATTTAGCTGGTTTATACTATTGTCGATTTGGTTAAGTGCCACTGGTAAGTACTCTCTTTCCGTTTCATAATACAGTAACTTAAGACCACATGTGATATTTCATACTATCATGAATCTAGATAGTGTCATTATCTAGATTCATTGTACTATAAAATATTACGTTCAGTCATAAATTACTGTATTATGAGATTGAAGGAGAAGTTATCAATCTACTTTTTACTAAATAAGACCAATTACAAAAATCATTAATTGTCACTGTAAACCCCAGGTTATCGTGGTTTTGTGAACATGTTTTTACAAATTAGGGTTAGTAGTATATGATATATATGAGTAGTATCTATCTGATGATCTTTTTTACGTGATGATCTCAAGGAGTGGGTTGGGTGCTTTAGTACGTACAGTAGCTTTTGTGAGCATCCTGTGTTGCCTCCTCCTCGGTCGCTCTGAATCTTGACCTCGCGCGCGCTGGCGCTGCGATTAAGCGTACATAGCTTTTGTCAGGCGCGCATTCCATCTTTTGAAAAGATAGGGTGCAGGCAGGCGCATGTGTAGTGCGTCTCTACCGAGGTGACAACAAAATCACAGCGAATTCGGTCCTTTCGTTGTGATATCAATCAGCTTGAGGACTTCTTTGTGTCGAAGGTTTTTTTTAACCAGGATTCAGATTCCCAACGTTTTAAGCAGCACTATTCATGTCTTTAGAACACAATAAAAGACTAAGGAAAAAGAGATAAATCCTTATATGCTACTTAAAGTTCATCCATTCCCTTATATACCACTCGCTATTCGACTGATATGTGGATCTCGGACCCACGTGTCGATCAGAGAGCGAGTAATATATAAAGAAACGAGTGAACTTTTAGTAACATGTAAGAAACTTTCTTAGGAAAAAAGCAAAGAAAAATCTGCTACACCTATGGTTTGATAGGAAAAGTACAGAAAAAATCCACCCATCTCTTTTTTCTCTTCCAATCACGAAAAGACCAAGGCAAATCTCACTACAACCTAAGCTAATTACTGTCGCCTTGGTTATTAGAGTATTGTTCCAATGTGCTCAATTAGACTACACTTGATATATATTACGGTTCGTTTTTAAATTCTCATATTGTTTGTATTTTCTATGTTCCAAACATCACATTATACAAAATTCCTATATTTCATAATTTTCTCTCTCTCTAAACGCACACTGTAAGGAGGAGAGGGAGAGGAATCTGCAGAGGCCACTGCTGGGAAATGCAGACATGGATGCTCTACTGGTTGGTGGGGAGGTGAGGAACAGGATGATGGGAATAGGCGATTCCCTTGATCGATCTCTGTCGCTTTGTGGCCATGCACCCAGCTGATTGCCACACACGCGCGTTTGCCGAGAGAACACATATAGCAGCAGCTTTGTGTGCTATGCATGGTGAACGCGTGTAGATGCCCCCGTGAGGCAGCCTAGCCACTGTTCGTGTGCTTCTCAGTGACTCGGTAGTCTGCCTCTTGTCTCGCGTCGTCGTCGTAGTTTCACTCCTACTCTACCGCCCTTTTTGCGGTGCGTGCGATAACGTCTTTCCCTTCTCTCTCTCTCTCTCTCTGTCTCTCTCTCTGTCTCTCGCGGGGAGAAAGGGACCCGAGAGAATGGCTACGTGCTATGTTGGGTCTTCAGCTTTCGTCCTACAGCAAGTCGATCTCTCGGGATTCGGGATAGGGTACAAAATACAAAATATAACTCTAAAATCGAAAAAAGTATAACAAAACATATTTTTTCTAGTTATATAACTTTAACATACGTACTGATAAATATATAAAATATTAATGTGGCTAACACACAAACAAACATTATAATAGTATGGAAGATAAATCTATGAACATAGCTACACTTATTACTCGACTCAACTATTTAATATCTTTGACTAAATATTTTTCACATAATCCACGAAAAATATTTTGTCACATTTTTAATATATGTATTCAAATTTAAAGTCGTTATATTTTAGAAACAGAGTGTATAGAATTTATCGTGCGCCGGTATCCACCTGCTGCTGCTGCGTGGCCCTGTCGTCCTGTCGTACGCTCTGATCGATGCTACTACACTGCACCTCATCCATGCTTTCTGCCTCGATCCGGACCATCGCAATATCACCGTCGATCCAACGGCCTCTCCCTCTTGCATTTCTACCGTTCCCCGGTCCTTTCCTCTCTCCTTTTTTCTCTCTTGACTACGTCTACGTGAAAGACACACGTGTACACACCAACAGGTACACGTCCTTAACGAGAGTCATTTTGTACGCTCTCATTTTTATTTGATCAGTTTCCAATGAAAAATTACCAATTTTATCCGATCTAAATTATATATTTGTAGCGAGCTTTGGACACCGTGAAGGCACAAAGTTATCGGGTGTCAACTGGAAACAGTAGAAAGCATGCATCCAAAATATGATCAGTTGCGCATATTTTTTCACTCTTCGCACTTGTTTGTGTGTAACTCATGTCGACTAAAACAAAAACAAAGGTTTCTCAAACCACTAGTTAACTATAGTGGTCGAACGGTAATATGTCATTTTTCACTTTTCGCACTTACGTTGTGTGTAACTCATGTCCACTAAACCAAGGCTTTTCGAACCACTAGTTAACTATAGTGGTCGAATAGTAATAATATATTCAATAACTGTTATCGATCCAGTTTAATTATAATCTTGTTAGTTATTAGTCGATGGTTAAAAAAATTATAGTTATTAAAGGCACATTTGGTATCATGCAGAATCATCCGTCTGGCTCGACGCATACGGGGTAAACGTGTTTGGTTGCTTGGCTAGTCAGTTGAGCATGTCTCGTGCGATACAAAAGGTATGCATGCGCCTGTCTGGGGAAATGGATTTCGATTCTGTTTCTCACGGACCTGGCTAGCTCAAGAAAAAAAAGCTAGAGGAGCTATTGGTTGTGGAGCAAGTACAGACAACCAAACACCTTATCTTCTTTTCTTAGTCAGGCTACATGTGTACAAGCAACTAAACATATTCATCTTATATGAAGCTAGTCTATTCTAGATAAAACTGACTCACTGGTACGAGAAAGGCTACTAACTCATTGATGCAACTAAACGTATCCTAAGTAACTAAGTAACTGTGATTTTTTAGGCGTACACACACTTTATAGAATAGTACGTTGCTTCTGAGCCTGCAAGATTACAAAACAAAGTGCCATGGATTTTAGCGCGATTTTGGTAGAGTCTAAAGGAATCAAAGCTATTGTACTACTACTATACACTATGATCATCATGCATATGTTTTGATTGATTAATTAGTCTATAGTGCTGCTGCTGGCTTCTAGTATGCTACCGGTAGCGTGCCATGCTAATATTCCTATGCACTGTAATTGGATTAGAAGGCTCTAGTCGTTTTAAATTAGATTTGGGTGGTACATGCCGTTTTGATGCTTAGTGCCAACAGGATATGCTCATTTGGACCTTAATTATCTGCACAAAGTGACCTGTGAGAATTAAATTTAAAATATAGCTGTGGTGCTGGTTGTGCTTACGCATGAAGTCTCACTCAAGAAAGAAACTTGTTTGTTTGTATTATGCACTGATGGAATCGTAATTTGGCAAATCAAGTAATTAAGATGTGAACTGTGTGTGACAAGATGGTGAGCTTAGGGGTAAATATAATGGGCTGCTGGTAGGAGGATCTTTCACTTTCAGGCTCTCATCAGATCCAGCAACATTGAAGTTAAGAATATTGTATATTTTTGTAGGGCATGCCAGGGTATCTAACCAATGTTTTTAGAGAAAATAGTTGAAATAAATTCAGGATAATGTGACATGATTTTAGCAGCATTATGCAAAGCAATCAGAATTTGGGTGATCCATTAAAGTGATCACTACTTCTTTAGCCAACAGAATAGAAAGGAATAGATACGAGTCATTCTTTTTTCTCTTTGCTGCACAGAAAGATGTAGTTGCCATGTAGAACGTGGTACCATATACTTTCTTATATTTTCTTTGTATCTTAAAAACTTTATTTTTAAGATAAAGTTAATAAATTAGTGGTATAAGTAAAAGATAAAAGTATCCCTTATTAATAAAAAAATAAGATTATGAAATAAGATTCAGAAAGTATTAACGAAATAATTTTTTGATTTACGAGCCGTAGTAAGTTGGTAGAATTAAAGTCTTTTTATAGGATGGAAGGTGTACAATTTTAGATTTTTTTCTTTTCCCACCAGGGAGGATGAATCGTCCTTTTGCTTCATGGACCAATTCTACCCTTTCTTCCTCATGATCATGTCTCAGGTGAGCTCGAGCTCATACTTGTTCTCTACCTCCGCCATGACCTCATTGCCTCATTTCTCGCACCTCGTTGTTCTATGTACATTAGTGTGCACCAAGATAGCATTTGGTTTGTAGATGAAGCTGGATGTGATCACTTTATCTACTCTCTTCATCCCATAATATTGCAACCTAGGATCGGATGAAACATTTTATAGTACAACGAATTTGGACATTGAAAATATTCCTTTGGTTCGTGGACGAGTTGAATGTGATCATCCACTATAAGAAAATATTCTTTTTGGACAAGTTGGTTCAAAAAACTAGTCGGATGGCCACCTCGTCAACGCTAGCTTCTTCACCGTTGTGTCCATCCCCGGCATCTCCTCCGCACCACGTCCCTC
Source organism: Zizania latifolia (assembly GCA_000418225.1). Taxonomy (NCBI): domain Eukaryota; kingdom Viridiplantae; phylum Streptophyta; class Magnoliopsida; order Poales; family Poaceae; genus Zizania; species Zizania latifolia. Next base: position 779,128 of record KE370775.1, read on the forward strand.
CCGATCTTCTCCTCCTTCACGTTGTCACGGCCCTTCTCCTTGGCCTCTCCCCCCACCAGCTCATCTCGTCCAGACTATCTTATCTTTATAACCAAATAAAAAACTGAATGAGATTCTATCCTCCTAACAAAAAAGATTATTCTATCTAACAAAAAACTGAACCATCTTATCTATCCTTACACTTCAACCAAACACTACATAACCGAATAGGGAACATGAAGATGTAGTTTGTATCTTTTTATGTGTCTATCTAGATTTGGACATGCATGAGGACGCGCCGCATCACTATTGGAACAACTTGTGCTATCTTTTTATTACAGATATGGGAGAGATTGGGAGGGACAAATGCTCGCTCTAGCCACGGCAATGGTTGAGCTTGTATCCAAATGTTTATCTATCATCATTAGGTTCACAAAATCGTGTTCTGATTATCGAGGTTTTAGACCATCTCTCTATAAAAACGGTTTGTGGAAATTAATCTGCTAACTACTAAACTAGATCACTTTCGATGGTTATTAGGTCAGTAACTAAGGTAGTAAGCCAGTAAATGATCTTCGATCGGTTTTATCTTACTATGACTTGTGTTAGCCTCGTATAGAGGCATAATAGTGCTAGAAAGGGGCATAACTAAAATTTCAGAGCAAGCATCTACATGATACTA
>KE370775.1:779938-809603 GCA_000418225.1 Zizania latifolia
AATCGACACTGATACTCACTTTTAGTGCTGGTTCGTAATAGAACTGACATTGATACTCACTTTTAGTATCGATTCATAATAGAACCAACACTAAAAGTGCACAGCATACATCGAGTAATAACTGGCTATTGCTCATATGATTTGTTGATTGGTCAGTCAGAGATGTGGATAAGCTCCAAATACATTCATTCATTCATCTTTAACTCTGTACATTCATTCAAATACTTGATCAAAAGACGATAAAAGATGGTGCTTGTTTTATTTGTCTTACAACTTCATATACACAGAGATATCATGCAACAAATTTATGTCACCACCACTTCACAAGCGCCCAACCACAGGACTAGAGTATACATCAATACATACACATATATGCCTTTATAATATCTTTTTACAATACTAGAGTAGAGGCCTGATTAGCTGTGTGCCATGCATTTTGTGATGTCTCTAAACTTTTATCTTTTGGTCGCTACTGAAAGTTGCCTAGAGGGGCTGAATAGGCAATCTAAAATTCTCAACAAAATAGGTTAGTTCAAAACCTCCAGGACCCGGACTATTCGGACTTTAGTTGGATACTCTAGGTGCCGGACAAACAGAAACATGTCGGAGGTCTGGACTATCCGGGTATAACCAAATCGTCCGAGCACAATAGAACTGTCATGAAAGTTAATACGGAAAATAATCTACCCAATAAATTCAATGAGACTTAAACTCGCTAGCAAATAGATAGATCAACAGTAAATATAACTAGCAAGATAAATGATGGACACAATGATTTTTTTCCGAAGTTCGGATCCTTCGATCATACATCTCCATTGAGAAAACCCCAAAGAGTCGGGTTTCTTTCAACCCTAATTCTCACCAAACGCTCACCTCCGTAAGCCTTGGTTTTCCACTATGTTACCTCTTTGAAGCCGATGCGAAGCTTTGTACAAACGTATCTGGTCACCCACACGCTTTGGATGTTCGCTGATCGACGCCTAGTCATCTAGGAGACCTCGATCTCCTAGAGTAATAGACTCGATGACGTGATCCGATGCTGTGTGCTCAAGGAATAACGAAGAACATCAAGCACACATCCCAATAACTCTCAAGAGATTGATCAAACGAGAAACCAAGGAGGTTGTATGGAGAAATCTCTTTTCTTACCTCAAGATCCAAAACAACACACAAGGAAGGAGAAAGAATGGCAGGGCATCTAGGTTTGCATATTACGTCCCCCTTATTATGGAGAGGGAGGGTATTTATACCTCTACACTAAATCTGTCCGTTAAGGCAAAAAATCATGCACTGTTTATCCGGACAGTTTGGGCTTAACTGGATGATCTGGACCAAATAAATTCGAAACCGAACAAGTGTTTCGGATAGTCCAGAATGACCCGTCCCAAAACGGAAATACTATCAAAATGGGACGAGCCGAAACTTATCAAAGATAAATGAAAATTCAAAAGTGAAATCATTCTATTCAGCAGTAGTTTTATTGTAGACCTACTTATTACATCACTTAAGTCTTACAAAGCTGCTTAGGAGGCATACCTTGCAGCGGGTAGGCATTACAAAGACCCAACGGAAGTAAAAACATCACACACATAAGCAGAAACTATTGTCTAAAGCTTCTTCTTGGGGACTAGACCCAAAACCCTAATCTTCTATGTCTTCATCAGCAACGTCTTCACATTCGTCTTTAAAGTCTCCTCATCTTCGGGAAGATTAGCAAATTCTGGTGGGGTGTAAAAATAAGGTTGAGTACTCGAGAGTACTCAGCAAGTCTTGGAAAAAATATAGATGACGGATACAAAGGGTGGCAAAGGTTCACAAAGGAAATACAATTCAAAACTTCTAAGTGCTTATACCCACAGATAGAGGTCCCAACCTCTAACCGCTCTCACAAATAGTAATAATATAGTTTAATAACCAACCTCTTTTCCACATCTTTACCAACCCAGGATTGCTTTGCAATAAATCTCACCATCTTTCCATCAAATCATCTTATCACACAACCTCTTCTCAACATCTCATCTCTTATGTCATTTCTCGGTACTGGCTTGCCCATCCGTCGGGTAAGTGGTTTCTATTTTTATTATAATCTCAACCCAAGTCCAGTTTTATTGCTCAACTAGTTTTAACTTCTCACATCACTCTCTATGAAGTCTTTCAACTTCTCGCTCCACACAGAAACATTGCCAACTATAAAGGCTAGCCGTATACCCTGAGGGTATACTCTAGAAATGTCCCTTTCCCCCATGGTAGTTGGTGAAAAATAAGAGGAAACACTACGCAAGAGAAACCATCAAGACACGCGTCTATATCCGTGGGCATGGCTGTTCGAACAGGTTATACTTCAGCTGAAGGTATACACTTAAAAGTTGCCTAGAGTGGGGGTGAATAGACAATCTAAAATTTCTTAATAAAATTGGTTAGTTCAAAACTTCTAGGACCTGGACTATCCGGACTCTAGTCGGATACTCTAGGAGCCGGACGAAATAAGACAATATCTGAGGTCCGGACTGTCTAGGTGTAACCGGATGGTCTGGACACAACAGATCTGAAACGCTAAACTTGCTAGTAAGAAGATAAAACAATAGTAAAAGTAACTAGCAAGAATAGCAATGGACACAAGGATTTTTTTTCCCAAAGTTCGGATCCTCTGATCCTACGTCTTCGTTGAGGAAACCCTAAAGGGTCGAGTCTCTTTCAACCCTAATCCTTACTAAGCCGTTACCTTCATAAGTCTTAGTTTTTACTCGGTTACCTCTTTAAAGCCAAGGTGAGGCCTTGTACAAACTTATCCGGTCACCCACAATCCTTGGGTGCTCGCGGATCGACGCCTAGCCGTCTAGGAGATTCTCGATCTCCAAGAGTAATAGATTCAATGACGTGATCCAACGCCGTGTGCTCAAGAAACACAAAAGAACTTCAGGCACACTCCCACACAACTCTCAAGAAATCGATTTAACAGGAACACGTGGAGATTGTGTGGAGAAATCACTCGTCTTCCTTCGAGATCCAAAAGAACGCACAAGGAAGAATAAGGAAGAATGATAGGAGTTCTAGGGTTGCAAATTACGTCCCCCTAATTATGGAGGGAAAGGGTATTTATAGCCCTGCACTAAATCTATCCGTTAAGAAAAAAATCGTGCACTGTTCATCCGGACAGTCTGGGCTTAATTGGATGATCTGGACCAAATAAATCAAAACAGAACGAATGTTTTGGATAGTCCAGTCAGAGTCCGGATATTGCGGGTCAAAAACTCTGTCCAAATAGAAAGGGGTTTTTGGACAATCCGGCAGAGGTCCGAACAGTCCGGCCACGGAATAAAATCAAACAGAGAGCAGTTTTCGGATTGTCCAGTCAGAATTCTGGTCATTCTGACTTTAGAATAAAATTCAACAGAAACAAGTTTTCGGATAGTCCGGTTAGAGTCCGGACAATCTGACTTGAAAAATAATTTCAACAGAAGCATGTTTTCGGACGGTCCGGTCAGAGTTCGGACAATCCGGCTCAAAAATAAGTCAAAACAGAAGCATGTTTTTGGATTGTCCGGCTAGAGTCCAGACAGTCCGTCATGTAAAGAAAATTTAACAGAAACCTGTTCTTGGATTGTCTGGTTTGAACCCGGATAGTCCGTAGTGCAAATAAAATTCAACAGAAGGCAAATCTCGGACAGTCCGGCTAAACTCGGACAGTCTGGCTTTTCTGGAATCTAAAAAACAACTTTAAAACATTTCAAAACTTTCAACGAAAGATGTTGATTTGAGCACTTAGCTTTGGATCAATGACCAACTCGTCCTTCTTGATAGTACGGTATATCTAGACTCAAGAAAATATAAAATATTTGCAAAAGACAACTTGAGCCTAAGTAGAACGGGTAGCTTGATGTCTTCAAGACCAAAAGGGCTACAATATCACCTTTAGTTCTTAAATCCTGCATTCATCTCAGTAATCATGTAAGTAGCATTTGATCACTATTATCATTGAAACACCAAAATAAATTAGGGGCCTAGATGCATCAAGATGCACTTTCAATCCCCCCTTTTTGGTGGTTGATGACAATATGATCCAAGAAGTGAAAATAAATTGCTATTAAGATAAAAATACATAAAGAAGCTCCCCCTAAATGTATGCATCATATACAAAGAGACGTAGTCATGACATAAAGCATTTAGGACTAGAAAATGAAATCGACATAATTAACAATAAAGCATAAATATGTTCATTACAAATCAACCATCCATGCCAACACAAACACATGTAAAACATTATTATAGCCCATTATTCATGACACGGATTACAGAGTTGGAATCAAACAGAGAGAAAATCTAAAAGCTATGCAATTTGCCTTGACTAGTATGACTTCTTAGCAATTCTCCCCCTTTGGCATCAAGAACACCAAAAAGAGAGAATACAATAGATGGCTCACTCGGAGTCATCACCTTCAGCATCATCATCATCACCGTCGTCGTCGGACTGTGAGGAGGACTGCTGGGGAGGCTGCTACTGTTGCTGCTGGGACGACCCTGCTCCGGATCCAAAGAAGTAAGCATAGGGGTTGGTGCAGTCATTTTCCTCTTCAGAATCAGACACAGGCTCCATGGGAGGCTGGCCTGACTGCTGAAGCAGCTGGTTGATCGCCTTGTTCTGCCTTTTAAACTCCTTGACTTGTCGATGACTGCCACTCCAGCACATAGAGAATATGGCCAATAGAATCTTCTTGATTGGCGAACCAGAGGAGCTGGGCGGCGGAGCTAATCTGCGAGGAGCACGCCGAGGCCCAGCAGAAGAAGGCTAAGCTACTGAGGAGGACTGAGGAGGAGACGCTCTAGAAGGTGGTGCCTAAGGTGTGTACCCACGGTGCTCAACCTCATGAACCATCTTCTTCCTGGTGACTCTGTCGATCATGAGCTGAATGTACAGAGCATACACGCTACTCTTGGTGGGAGAGACTGAGGTAGTCCAGATCTCGCTCTAAAGAAACTGAGAGACGATGAACGTACCACGATCCTCCCTCATGACCGCCAGTAAATTGTGGGCATTGCCCAACAATGAGGTTCTATCACCGAGCCTAGATGCAAATTCTAAAAAGATTGTTCAAGACTGAGAACACCGGGAAGAGACCCTCTGTCTTGCCTCCAAACACTAAACCCGACTCATACAGAAAAGGCACTGCATCAGCTCTAAGCACGGGCTCGGTGTCCAAATGATAGGCTGCAAGGTCATTTGCGTCTAAGCCTAAGATAGCAGCGAAATCACTGAGAGTGATCTCATACTCAACTCCCTCCAGCCGCCAGTGAAAAGATGGCTCACCATTATCCACGATCTGAAAGAGAGTGGAATAGAACTAGCAGATAGCTTCTTCGCACCAGTCCTGCTTGATCTCCATGAGGCCATAGAGATTCTTGGCCTGGCAGATGCGGATCACCTGGTTGAACACTGGATTGTCCTTTTTTTCATGGCAGGCCAGTTGATCCATTGCATCTCAACTACCAGATTTCTCTTGGGCAACATGACACTCTTGTAATAGTCTTACTGGAAGCCCAAGTGAAACCGATAATCCGACGCATCCCTTATAAAAGCCCAGGGATCTTCATTTCTCTCCTTCCCCGCCTGAAGGGTCCACCTCATATAGTTAACTTTAGAACGAGGAGTGACCCCGCTAACTAATGAGGGCTCTTGGACCTTTCTCCGAACAAGCTGAAGAATGTCATCGCTTCTGCTGGATTGTCCGACAGCAGGCTGCTTTCCTTTGCCTTTGCCCTGAGGTGGAGGAGGAGACCGCACTGAAGAGGCGGCAGGCACTTGGATGCCGATGTCTAGAAAGCAACGCGACCTTGAGGCAAGCCACTTGAAATGGTCTCTTCAAGCTTGCCCGGCACTAGGAGTTTGAGCAGACCCTTCGATGTCACTGTCGTCACCGAAAGAGTCCCTCGGGTTGTGCCTGGCCTTCTTGCGCCTCTCGTCAGATATGACGACAACTACTACATAGCAGCAAGGGATCAAAAGTTGAACCAAGAAATTGAATCAAGGAATGAAAACTGAAACGCAACATAAACCCTTGACCCGGACTGTCCGAGTAGGGGACTGTCCAAACCCCCACAAAATCGAAACCGATTGATCTCGACAATGTGGTTAGGATACATTGCAACAACATCTAGAGGATCTATTCTAGCTTAAAAGATTCAAGATTAAACCAAAGACTAGAGGAAAAAATGCCAATCTAGGTCAAAACAGAGGATACCTCAAAGAGGAACGTGGAGACGAAACAAAGATGATCGGCACTTCTGGAAGGGTCCTAGGCTCCCCGTCAACGGATCTCATGACTTCTACAGATGGATTTTGAAGAAAACCACTGGAGAAATTGAGAGTTGGAGTGAGGGAGAGGAGGAGTAGTGAGGAGGAGAGAGGTAACTGGATGGTTCGGGTTCCTTTTATACAGCCCGACCCCGGACAATCCGGTGTTAACTGAACTATCCAGATATTCTAGATGAATCGGACTGTCTGAAGGCAGTCGGACAATCCGGATGCAACAGATCGAACTGCTAAAAGTGCCAGGCCCGGACTGTCCAGGTTAAGCCGGATGGTCCGGGACCTCTAGAAATCTCAACTCACAGGAATTCAAGGAGACATATGACATGAACTTTAGACTAAAATAATAACATCTTACCACAGATAATATAAGCAAGAATAAACATGAATGGCATGGCATAGCTCAAATGAAATAAAAGAGTAAATTTGCATTTATTTAAAATGTAGCCCATTGTATATGAAGATTGCAATTAATTTACCATCTCATTTCCAACATGGGCATTTTTATGCAAGTGTATCAAGCTAATTTGCGAGAATCAAAAATATTCAGTTCATTTCTTAACTCACAAAATCGATGCTTATCTAAGGGTTTGGTGAAAATATCGACGAGCTGTTTATCTGTTCTCACATGGGTTAGGCTTATATATCTCTTGATCTCATGGTCTCTCAAGAAATTGTGACGGATGTCAATGTGTTTGATTCTTGAGTGTTGAACTGGGTTATTGGCTATTTTAATGGCACTCTCATTATCACACAAAAGAGGGATCTTGGTGATGTTGTGCCTAAAGTCTTTCAAGATTTGTTTCATCCAAAGGAGTCAAGCATAACAACTACCGACTGCTACATATTCAGCTTCGGCTGTGGATAAGGCTACAGAATTTTGCTTATTGGAAGACCATGAAACAAGTGATCTTTCAAGGAATTGGTAGATTCTAGAGGTGCTTTTCCTATCCACTTTGCAACCAACATAATCAGAGTCCAAATAGCCGATAAGATCAAAGGTTAAGCCTTTCGGGTACCAAAGCCCTAGGTTTGGAGTATGAACCAAATATCTCAGGATTCTTTTAACAGCAACTAAATGACATTCTTGTGGTGCAGATTGAACTCTTGCGCACATGCAAACACTAAGCATGATATCGGGCCTAGATGCACATAAATATAACAAGGATCCAATCATGGAATGGTCTACCATTTGGTCGACATTGGTTCCTTGTTGATTTAGATCAAGATACCTGTTGGTTTGCATAGGGGTCTTGATGAGTTTGACATTCTCCATGTCAAACTTCTTGAGCATGTCCTTAATGTACTTGGTTTGACTGATAAAGGTACCTTTCTTGAGTTGTTTGATTTGGAATCCAAGAAAGAATTTCAACTCTCTCATTATAGACATTTCAAACATTTTGGTCATTATCCTGCTAAACTCCTCACAAAAATCATTGTTAGTAGAACCAAATATAATGTCATCAACATATATTTGGCAAATAAAGAAATCATTATTGAAATACTTAGTAAAGAGGGTAGGATCGGCTTTGCCTATTTCAAACCCTTTTTGAGAAGAAAATCCCTAAGGCATTCATACCATGCTCTAGGTGCTTGCTTAAGTCCATAGAGTGTTTTTTAGAGCTTGAACACATGATTCAGATATTTGGAGTCTTCAAAGCCTGGTGGTTGCTCCACATACATCAACTCAGTGATCGGACCATTCAGGAAGGTACTTTTTACGTCCATTTGGTGAAGCTTGAAATCATGGTGAGTAGCAAAAGCCAATAATATATGAATAGATTCTAGCCTAGCAACAGGTGCATACGTCTCACCAAAATCTAAATCTTTGATTTACGTGAAGCTTGTGCTACCAATCTAGCTTTATTCCTCATGACCACGCCGTTCTCGTCTTGTTTGTTATGAAAGACCCATTTTATGCAAATCACATTCTGCTTCGGTCTTTTCATCAATGTCCATACTTTATTCCTTTTGAAGTGGTTAAACTCGTCTTGCATGGCCATCACCCAATCCGTATCCTCAAGAGCTTCTTCTACCTTTATTGGTTCTAAAGAAGACATAAAAGAGTAACATTCATAAAAATTAGCTAAACGTGAACGAGTGGCTACTCCCTTTCGTAGATCACCAAGAATGTTATCTACGGGATGATCTCTTTGCATACCTTGATGGATTCTTTGATGTTGTACTGGTGGCTGGTTGACTTCCTCTTGAGCTTCTTGTTCCTTGTCCACCACCTCTTGCTCTTGAGTTTCTTGTGTTTTACTTTCTTCTACTCATACTTGTTGTTGATCCATTGACTCTTCTTCCCTTGGTCTTATATCTCCAACAGGCATATTCTTGATTGCTTCACATAGAGGTTCTTCTTCTCCTATAACACTTAGATCAACTTGCTCTACATGAGAGCTGTTAGTCTCATCAAATGTCTTATCCCTAGTAACTTCAATAATTCCAGAGGTCTTGTTGAAAACATGGTAGGCATGTGTATTTGACTCATAACTAACCAAGAAACCTTCATCTATCTTAGAGGCAAATTTAGAGTTTCTTGGTCGCTTACACAAGATAAAATACTTACTACCAAACACTCTGAAATATGAAACATTAGGCTTGTTATCAGTTAAAAGCTCATAAGCCATCTTTTTAAGAATTTTGTGTAGATACAGACAATTGATCGCATGACATGTAGTGTTGATTGCTTCTGTCCAAAATATGTCTGAAGTCTTGTACTTATTAAGCATTGTTCTTGCTGCCTTAATTAATGTTCGATTCTTCCGTTCCACCACTCTATTTTGAGGTGGATCATAAGGCGAGAGGAACTCATGCTTAATACCTTCTTCATCAAGAAATTCTTAACTTGAGTGTTCTTGAACTCACTCCCGTTGTCACTTCTCACTTTCTTGATCTTGACTTCATACTCATTTTGAGCTCTTCTTGCAAAACTTTTAAATACTCCTTGTGTCTCACTCTTATCATGTAAAAAGAATACCCAAATGAAGCGAGAAAAATTGTCAACAATAACTAAGCCATATTTGTTACCGCCAATGCTTAGGTATGCCATTGGTCCAAAAAGATCTATGCGTAGAAGCTCTAGTGGCCTCTATGTTGTCATGACGTTCTTGGCGGTGGAAGGTGCTCCAACTTGTTTAACTGCTTGACATGCACTACACAACCTATCTTTCTCAAACACAACATTTGTTAGTTCTAGGATGTGTTCTCCTTTAAGAAGTTTTGACAAATTCCTCATCCCAACATGTGCTAGTTGACGATGCCATAACCAACCCATGCTAGTCTTAGCCATCAAGCAAGTTTCTGGTTTTACTTTATCTAGATCAGAATTGACTAAATAAAGTTTTCCCTTCAACTTGCCCGTAAAGGCTATGGGATTATCATTACTTCTCAAAACGGTTACACTCTCATTAGTAAAAACACATTTATAACCAATTTCACATAACTGAGAAATTGAAAGCATGTTATAACTTAAAGACTTAACTAGTAGAACATTAGAAATTGTATTACCATTTGAGATAGAAATTTTACCTACTCCCATTACCTTTCTTTTTCCATTGTCACCAAATACAATGGATTCATGATTATCTTGATTTGGCTCAAATGAGATGAACATACTCCTTTCTCCGGTCATATGATTTGTGCAACCACTGTCCATCACCTAACTAGATCCGCCGGAGGAACATTTCTACAAAATAGATTAGTTCTTGTTTTTAGGTACCCAAACCTTTTTCGGTCCTTCAATGTTAGTCACAAGAACCTTAGGAATCCAAATATATCTCAATGGTTTATTATTTTTATTGCTAACAAATTGAGCAACCACTTTACCATGGTGGTTTCTCCTAGTAAGATAAGATGCATAAAAGGTAGCTTGTGGAGCAAATGTCTTGTTGTTGATCTTCTTCGAGTTTTGTTCTTTCTTTACAAACTTGATAATCTCCGTACCCTTGTAGTTCCTCCTAGCGTTCACCTTACTTTCATTTGGATGAAAGCCAAGACATCTCTTCTCAACATTATTTTAGGTGTTGAGTGTCTTGCATAAAGCATCCTTTGTCTTGTAAGCTTTCATGCACCCATAACTTATCAAGGTGTCAAGTCTTTTTTTTCCTCAAGACTTTAATTCCCTTCATGTTAGTCTCATAAGCAATAATATCAAGATTATAGCATCTAGCACAACCATTGCTTGTGGTCGTAATACAAGGAATAGAAATAAGATGAGTCATTAGAGACTCAACTCCCTTTTTAAGACTCTTATTGCTCTCTTCAAGAACAATAAGTTCACATTTAAGAGTTTTGAGTTTATCCTCTAATTTCTCATTAGACTCATTTACGAAACAAGATTGCTTAGTTAATTTGTCTACCTTTTTTTTCTTAGTAAGAAGCTTCTCTAGTTTAAGACTCCTCTCCTTCTCATTAATGAGAAGATCTTCTTATTTTTCTAAAGTTGGTTCTTACGACTTTATTGTTTCCATAAGCTCTTTAAACTTTGATAAAACATGCTTATTCATATTTTTAAACATGGCATCATTAAATTTAGTTTCATCATCACTAGAATCACTATAATCATCTTTATCTAAAGATTTATCTATCATGGTTACCTTCTTGCTTTTTGCCATAAATCACTTGGGGGAGATGATATCGTCGTCGCTTGAATCTCCAAATAGTAAAGGCTTTGGAGTTATAATGTTGGCGATGACGACGATGGTGACTCCCTTCTTGTTACAGTCAGAATCTGACTCAGACTCAGAATCGAAGTCAGAGTTCCACTCCTCTCCAATGTGAGCATGTCTACCTTTCTTCCCTTTTTGCACTTTTGCTTTTCTTTGTTTTCTTACTCTTTCTTCTTAGGACAATCGACTATGAAATGGCCGGGATCACCACACTCATAGCAACTTTTCTTTGTCTTTCTTTTCTTTGATTTGTCACACTTTTTCTTGTACTTATTAAAGCCATCCTTTTTCATAACTTCTTGAATTTCTTGATAAATAATACAAACTCATCATCATCACTTTCTTCACTACTAGATTCTTCTTTCTTTTCTTTGAGGGCCACATCCTTGCTCTTGTTGTTGTGAAGCTTATTTGACTTCCTTCGCTTTTTCTTCCATCAACTCATGAGCAATTATCCGTCCTAGCACATCACTTGGTGTCATTTTCTTAAACTCTTTTCACTCACGGATCAAAATTCCTAAGAAAGGATTCTTGGCGCTATAGCTCGAAGCAATCTTTTCACAATAAAGTGATCGGTCATTTCTTCACTTCCAAGACCCTCGATTTTGTTGACAAGGATCATGAGGCGATCATACATCTCTTGTGGAGTTTCTGATGGAAATATGCCCAAGAGAATTCTAGAGAACCGAAAGTTCTGGCTAGAAGCTAGAAGTTTCGGGTTCTGGAGCATCCGAAAGTTCCAGGCCAGCCCAGTTTCATTTTCTATCGGAGCCAGAAGTTCTGGTTGGACCGAAAGTTTCGGGCTGCCTGAAAACTAGATTCTAGACGAATCGGAAGTTTCGGTTAGGACCGGAAGTTCTGGGTCTAGACGAACAGATTAGATCTGTTAAGCTTTAATATTGATTAAAGACCTATGAGAGGGCACTATATAAAGAGAGGTGAGGCCAGCACGAAAAGGCTGCTGTTACTCCTGTTTTTGAACCCTAGCCGCCACCTCTCTTCTCTCCTAGATTGCAAGTGTTGTGATCGATTTCGCTGATCTCGTGAGTGGTGCTAGCACGTCGGCGTGAGGTGATCCTATCCCCGGATGTGTGGATACCGTAGAGGCACTACTCCAATAGTGGTGCTTGTCTTTCTTTCGTGGAGTTCGCCGGATCGTAGGATCACGTCGTCTTCATCGCTGGATCGCCGATGAACGAACGGAGCTGGGAGGAGTAGCTTGAGGACGCGCTTCATCGACTCTACTTCCGCTACCCGAGCGCGCCTTGTAGCTTGAGGTAACGATCCATGATCTCATTACACACATGGTTCCTAGGCTAACGGGATAAATTTTTGAAATTTAGCGCTAGCGTAGCCTACCCATAACCTAACAGTGGTATCAAAGCCTACGTGCGTAGTGTTTGATCTGGATCGATCACATATAGGTGATATGTGGTGAAAATAGATTGGATCTATTGTTTTTCGTCGGATTTTCTGGAAGTTCCGGGCCAAAATAATTTTCGATATAGAATATTATTTTTGGAAGTTCCGGGGCCGAAAGTTGTGGATAGACCGGAAGTTCTGGACAGAAATAAATTTTGAGTCAAAAGGTTATTTTTGGAAGTTCCGGGTATGACCCAAAAATTCTGGACCAAAATAAATTCGAGTCAGAAGGTTGATTTCGGAAGTTTCAGCCCTGAGCCAGAAGTTCTAGGCCTTTCGACCAGAAGTTCCGGGCCTTTGAGCTGGAAGTTCCGGGTCTTGTCCAGTCACGTGTAGATTCTACGCCTAACTTGTTTTTATAGAGAATGTTGTGACTGGTATGGCCTTGCAATGTATAAGATACAAGCATGTAATTTTTATGGCCTGCGTGTCATGATTAATTACAGCCTAATGTTGTTCAAATGTTGTATGACCTGCGCGTCGACATGTGATGCTTCTGCTCATGTAATTAGTATAGTGCTACTAGATGTAATAGACTGATATAAGTTCATGGAGGCCTAAAGCGTGATGACCCGAAGGACAGGAACCACAGAGATAGAGATCATCGTGTGAGAGGGCCATACTATGTCACTGTTAATATGATTGCCTGTGATGTTTACTTATGTTCCTATCATACTATTCTTTTATGTTCCATGTGTGGTAGACATCGTTACCATGTTAGAATAGTTTCCCTCAGAAAATTAAGTATTGATGCTCTTTCCAATAGCTGCACCTACCAAGGTTCTCAATCATCGATGGTGGGCTGCCAAAGTAGGGTGTCGTCTTTTATCTTGACCAGTTAGGGTGGATGTCGGACAACCATATGCATATTATTGGTTTGCTTAACAAAGCTATCAAAACGGTTTTGGGCTTTGGGGCATAGAGTTGGGCGTCGAGGCATAGGATGCCACTCCAACGAACAAGAGTCACATAGGATGTGATTAGCAAGTGTTGCTTATCTATGTCACTAATCTTCTAGCAGTGATGCCAAACCTCACTAGGAGTTAGATCAATATAGATCTTATCCCACAATGTGTCGTTAGAGGAAAAGTGATCATTTTACATATGATGGTACATCTTTTATTTGATAGAAGATCAACATAGCATAGTGATGAACCTTGCATTTTATTGTAGATCATAGCACCTACTGCAAAGAACACTTCCGTTTTTAATCTGCGATCTATCCTAAAGAGGGAGAAATTATCTGAAACAAATTTTATTGACTGGTACAAAATCTTGAAAATTATTCTCAAGCAGGAGAAAAAAGATTATGTTCTAGAGGAACCCCACCCTGATGAACCAATGGATGATACACCACTTGCTGATAGGCGAGCTTATGAGAAGCATGCCACTGATTCAGTTAATGTCAGCTATTTCATGCTTGCCTATATGTCTTCTGAGCTTCAGAAACAATATAAGGACAGGGATGCCTACGATATGATCGTGGGACTCAAAGGCATGTTTGAGAACCAAGTACGGATTGAGAGGTATAATGTCTCAAAATCCTTGTTTGCGTGTAGGTTAGTGGAAGGTAGTCCAGTGAGTCCTCATGTAATCAAGATGATTAGTTACATTGAGAACCTGGAAAAACTTGGGTCTGCTCTAGATAAAGATTTGGCCACAGATGTGATTCTATGGTCGCTCCCCACGAGCTTTGAGCCGTTCATTCTGAATTTTTATATGAATAGCATGCAGAAGAGCATGGTTGAATTGCATGGGATGCTCAAGACTGCCGAGGAAAGCCTTAAGAAAAATCCTAGTCATGTGATGATGGTTCAAAACCTACTCGGAAGCGGTGATGAGACTAGACTCTGAGAAATGGCTTGGAGCCATAAGATCCGAGTTAGAATCAATGCGAGAGAATCAAGTTGGGAACTTGGTCGATCCACCTGATGGTGTAAAAACTATCGAGTATAAATAGATCTTTAAGAAAAAGATAGATGTTGATGGAAATGTTTACATCTATAAAGTACGATTGGTGGCGAAAGGTTTCAGGCAGATTCAAGGTGTTGATTATGATGAAACGTTTTTACCAGTCGCTATGCTAATGTCTATCTGGATCATCCTAGCAATTGCCGTATTTTATGACTATGAGATATGGCAAATGGATGTCAAGACGGCTTTCCTTAATGGAAACCTAAGTGAGGATGTATACATGATATAGCCTGAAGGTCTTGATGATCCAGAAAATGCTGGAAAAGTTTTCAAGCTGCAAATATCCATTTATGGGCTGAAGCAGGCTTCTCAGAATTCAAACCTTCGTTTTGATGAGGTAGTCAAAGGGTTTGGCTTCATCAAGAACGAAGAAGAGCTTTGTGTTTACAAGAAGGCTAGTGGGAGCTTACTTGTGTTTCTGGTCTTATATGTAGATGACATATTGTTGATCGAAAATGATATTCCTATGCTACATGCCGTCAAGTCTTCGTTGAGAAAAAGTTTCTTAATGAAAGATCTTAGAGAGGCAGCATACATTTTAGACATGAAGATCTATAGAGATAGGTCGAGAAGGCTAATTAGATTAAGCTAAAGCATGTACATTGACAAGGTATTGAAACGGTTCAATATGCAGAATTCTAAGAAAGATTTTCTACCAATATCACATGATATTTCTCTCAGAAAGAGTCAGTGTCCTTCGACACTTGATGAGCTAGAGAAGATGAGTGTGATCTCGTATGCCTCCGCAATCGGATCCATCATATATGCCATGCTTTGTACACGCCTAGATGTTTCTTATGCTCTAAGTGTTACGAGCATATATAAGTCAAACCCGGGTAAAAGCCACTAGGCGGTAGTAAAGAGTATCCTTAAGTACTTAAGAAGAACTGAGAATATGTTCCTGGTCTATGAAGGTGAGGAGGAGCTCGTTGTAAATGGTTACACCGATACCAGCTTCTAAACCGACAAGGACGATTCGCGATCACAGTCTAGATTTATGTTCTGCCTCAACGGAGACGCAGTGAGTTGGAAGAGTTCTAAACAAAAAACGATTGCATATTCAACAATAGAGGCTGAGTTTATTGTAGCTTCGGAAGCTGCGAAGGAGGTAGTTTGGATCAGAAAGTTTGTTTCTGAGCTAGGTATTGTCCCTAGTGCGTCCAGTCTAGTGGACCTCTATTGTGATAATAGTGGTGCCATTGCGTAAGCCAAGGAGCCTAGGTCGCACCAGAAGTCCAAGTACATACTGCAGCGCTATCACCTCATCCGTGAGTTTATAGATGTGAAGATATGCAAGGTGCTCACGGATTTGAACATAGCCGATACGTTGACGAAGCCTCTCTCACAGGCCAAGCATGAGGCGCACTTGAGCTCTATGGGTATCAGATACTTGCGTGAGTGTGTCTAGTGTATGTGAGAGAAAGTGTCTTGTCTATGCTAATGTATATTTGGATAATTGGTTGTCTTGTTCCTTGAATAAATATCTTTTACATTGATCAATAAGTGTGTGACTTGTTTATGAAACTCTCTATGTTACGATGTTATTCTAAATGATCCCTAATCTCATATCGTCATGTGGGATAGTGATGGTTTATAGATTAACACATATGTCTGATTGATGATTATGTTTCACAGATCATAGACTTGAAGATGTCAAATCAGTGACGTGGACTCATGTTGGTGAACATGAAGTTGGATAGACCCACTTTGAGATACTGCTGGGATTATTATTTTATATGTGCCATCAGTTGTCATCTCAAATGGTGTACCTGCAGAATCCTTAGACCTGAGATTATCATTGATTCTAGAATATGTAATAGCACACTTAGGAGCTTCCAAACGCTATTCCATAACAGGGTAGTTATAAAGGTTGCTTTTGGGTGTGTCACCAAACATGTCGTGGGATGTGAGCGGTCAAGATGGAAATTACCCCTCCTAAATAACGGGAGAGACGTCTCTGGGCCCCTCGAGGTAGTCGGATTGGAAAGTGCATGACCATGCCACTATGATCAAAGAGTTGATCATGATTGAATCCACTACTTGATCGAGTGAACTGTCGAGCTATCAACAAGGGTGGCATGAATCTCGCCTTGAGCTTGACTGATGTCGTGTGGTAATGGGATTGGTGTGTGAGTATATCAAGGTTCAGAAAGTATGATCTTGACTTTGTATGCTTTCGGGATCAATAAGTGCTGCTATGTACCACTATTGATCGTAGATTCAGAAGGGGTTTCTGGGTAGCGGTCGTTTACATATGAACCTATCGGGTCACACGCTTAAGGGGATTGGATTTAATACCTGCAAGAATTGGCTCTTGTGCAAGTGGGAGATTGATGGAAATATGCCCAAGAGAATTCTAGGGAACCGGAAGTTCTGGCTAGAAGCCAGAAGTTCTGGGTTCTGGAGCATCCGGAAGTTCCAGTTAGACCGGAAGTTCTAGGCCAGCTCAGTTTCATTTTCTAGAGGAGCCAGAAGATTCGGTTGGACCGGAAGTTCTGGGCTGCCTGAAAACTGGATTCTGGACGAATCGGAAGTTTCGGTTAGGACCGGAAGTTCCTAGTCCTGACGAACAGATTAGATCTGTTGAGCTTTAATACTGATTAAAGGTCTATGAGAGAGCACTATATAAAGAGAGGTGGGGCTAGCACGAAAAGGCTGCTGTTACTCCTGTTTTTGAACCATAGCCGCCACCTCTCTTCTCTCCTTGATTGCAAGTGTTGTGATCGATTTCCCGGATCTCGCGAGTGGTGCTAGCATGCCGGCGTGAGGTGATCCTGTCCCTGAACGTGTGGATACCGTAGATACACTACTCCAATAGTGGTGCTCGTCTTCCTTCCATGAAGTTCGTCGGATTGTAGGATCACGTCGTCTTCATCGCCAGATCGCCGACGAACGAACGGAGCCGGGAGGAGTAGCTTGAGGACGCGCTTCATCGACTCTACTTTCGCTGCTCGAGCGCGTCTTATGGCTTGAGGTAATGATCCATGATCCCATTACACGTATGATTCCTAGGCTAACGGGGTAAATTTTTAAAATTTAGCGCTAGCGTAGCCTCCTCATAACCCAACAGTTTCATCATCTTTGATTCTCTGACAAATCTTCTGAGCTTTCCTTCAAGAAGCTCTATCTTTGATTCTCTGACTGAGGAAGTCCCTTCATGAGCAACTTGTAAAGTCTCCCATATTTATTTAGCTTCCTCAAGCCCATCAACTTTATTGAATTCTTCTGGACTCAACGCGGCAAGTAGAACACTCGCTGCTTGAGAATTGCGGTGGATTGCTTGTTCTTCATCAGCGGTTAATTGATGATCATCTCCATTAGAGTCATCTACGTCCACACTTGTGCATACGATCTTCCAAATGTTTGGATGCATAGAGATTAGGTGCAATTTCATTTTATGTCTCCATGCTACATTGTGTGTACCATCGAACTAAGGTGCACGACCAGTTTGCACAGAGAGATAATTATTACTAGAATTTAGCATGGAGTAGTCAAAAGGATATGCTGCTCCTTTCTTCCATCCAACACTATTCTTATCAGTGCCGGTGGAATTTGACTCCTTAGACATCTTTTCTCTTCAAGCGGTTAAGCCTTTTGAAAGAGCCTCCTTTAATACCAATTGAAAGTTGCCAAGAGGATGGTGAATAGGCAATCTAAAATTTCTCAATAAAATTGGTTAGTTCAAAACTTCTAGGACCCGGATTATCCAGACTCTAGTCGGATACTCTGGGATCCGGACAAAATAAGACAATATTTGAGGTCCGGACTGTCCAGGTGTAACCGGATGGTCCGAGCACAACAGATATAAAACGCTAACCAAGGCGGAAAATATACTACCCAATGAACTCAATGACCATTAAACTTGCTAGAAAGAAGATGAAACAACAGTAAATGTAACTAGCAAGAATAGCAATAGACACAAGGATTTTTTTCCCAAGTTTGGATCTTTCGATCCTACCTCTCCGTTGAGGAAACCCCAAAGAGCCGGGTCTTTTTCAACCCTAATCCTCACCAAGCCCCTACCTTCGTATGTCTTGGTTTTTACTCGGTTACCTCTTTGAAGCCGAGGTGAGGCCTCGTACAAACATGTCCGGTCACCCACAATCCTTGGGTGCTAGCGGATCGACGCTAAGCCGTCTAGGAGATCCTCGATCCCAAGAGTAATAGATTCGATGATGTGATCCAACTCCGTGTGCTCAAGAAATACAAAAGAACTTCAAGCACACTCCCACACAACTCTAAAGAAATCGATTCAACAAGAACACGTGGAGATTGTGTGGAGAAATTGCTGGTCTTTCTTCAAGATCCAAAAGAACACACAAGAAAAAATGAGGAAGAATGGTAGGAGGTCTAGGGTTGCAAATCACGTCCCCCTAATTATGGAGGGGAAGGGTATTTATACACCTGCACCAAATCTGTCCGTTAAAGAAAAAAGCACGCACTGTTTATCCGGACAGTCCGGGATTAACCGGATGATCCGGACCAAATAAATCAAAACAGAATGAGTGTTTTGGACAGTTCGGTCAGAGTCCGAATATTCTAGGCCAAAAACTCTGTCCAAACAAAAAGGGGTTTTCGGACAGTCCAGCCGAGGTCTAGATAGTCCGGCCACATAATAAAATCAAACAGAGAGCAATTTTTAGATTGTCCGGCCAGAATTCCGGACATTCTGACTTCAGAATAAAATTCAACAGAAACAAGTTTTCGGATAGTCCGGTTAGAGTCCAGACAAACCGACTTGAAAAATAATTTCAACAGAAGCATGTTTTTGGATGGTCCGGTCAGAGTCCAGACAATCTGACTCAAAAATAAGTCAAAACAGAAGCATGTTTTTAGATTGTCTGGCTAGAGTCTGGACAGTCCGTCATGTAAATAAAATTTAACAAAAACTTGTTCTCGGATTGTCCGATTTGAACCCGGACAGTCCGTAGTGCAAATAAAATTCAACAGAAGGCAAATCGCGGACAGTCCGGCTTTTCTGGAAACCAAAAAACAACTTTGAAACATTTCAAAACTTTCAATGAAAGATGTTGATTTGAGCACTTAGCTTTGGATCAACGACCAACTCGTATGGCATACCTAGACTCAAGAAAATATGAAATGTTTGCAAAAGGTACAACTTGAGCCTAAGTAGAATGGG
Source organism: Zizania latifolia (assembly GCA_000418225.1). Lineage (NCBI taxonomy): Eukaryota > Viridiplantae > Streptophyta > Magnoliopsida > Poales > Poaceae > Zizania > Zizania latifolia. The sequence goes on from KE370775.1 coordinate 799,452, forward strand.
TAGCTTGATTTCTTCAAGACCAAAAGAGCTGCAATATCACCTTTAGTTCTTAAATCCTGCATTCATCTTAGCAATCATATCAGTAGCATTTGATCACTATTGTCATTGAAACACCAAAACAAATTAGGGGCCTAGTTGCATTAAGATACACTTTCAACACTTTACCCTTATGACACGAACTTACTCCGCTACCCATGACATAGAGGAGGTTTGTGATAAGGCTTTTCCAAAGCTGACTTAGGATAACACACTGCCACCTAAACAGGTCCTCAACCAAGGATCGAAAAGCCACGCTTCCTTCTTCTCCTCTAAAATCCCGTGGGTGCTCCAAAGCACTAACTCCTCAATCACAACCACTGGCCTCAGCCACAAATCACGTGCCCATTAGAGACTTTGCAAGTAAAACCATGAGCCACCCTAGCGATTTCATATCCATAGGCAATCGAGCTATCCTAAGCCTACTAAGTACTAGTCAAAGGGCACCTATCACATACCCATAAGGTTGTACGATGGTGTGCTCATGTTATTTTCCAAGGAATCGGTCCTTATACGCCAAGTGCAATCGTGCCCTAAAGAGACAACCACTCTTGACAACTTTGCAACACAAACAATTTCATTTCAACACAACACATTTGCAAAAACCATCAACACCCATCTATATCTAATCGTCATGTTTTTATATAAGTGTGTATGTGTATGTGAAGTGCACCCAATTTACAAGGAATATACTAAAAGCAAGTAAAAAAATAAAGTAAATCAATTGATGTAATAATTACTCTTAAGTTGACAAGGGATATAGGTTAATCAACAACATTGGGGCTAATATCAAGTTTTCGGTTTTATTAGTCTTAATCGCGCAAGCAATAGACTTATAGTGTATGTGAGTGCTCATCCTAATCATGCAAATATAGTTTAAAAACATTCCAAGCATTCCATGGGATCAAGCATGATCAAAGAAAGACTTGCCTTGTGACGGGTCAAAATCCGGATCTTCAGCTTGGTGGTCTTGAGAAGTGTCGGCGTCAGCAGCTATACCATGATAAGCACACAATAAAGAAAAACAAATAATAAGCATTACAAGTTTATTTAAATAGTGCCAAAATAAACTTTGCAATTTTAGAAGATTTTAGGAACTGAAATGGAGTCATTTGGAGCTAGAATGGATTTTCTATGATTTTCTAAAGTCTTAAATGTTTTCTGAAAACAGAAAAGAATACTATGTAACTGGGTCAAATCAGAAAATATTTCAAAAAATATTAAATGGCACTGTGCAGATGGGTCGACCAGATCGGCCCTCTCGGCTAGGCCGAACGCGCGGGGACGCGCGTGCATGCACGGGGACGCGTGGCTGTTGGCGGTGGCTGGTGCGCTCGCGTGCCACGCGGCACAGGCACTCGCGTTGGTTGCGCATGGACCCAGCGCATGGTTTTGCGGGTTGCGACATAGGTGCGCAGCCTAGCGCAAGCGATGGCTGGTGGGGCCCTCAGATGTCAGAGACGTGGAGCGATCAGGCACGCACAGGCACGCTGACTGGTGGGACCCTTACGTCGGTGAGACAGAACAGAGCAAGAAGGGCTCCGGCTAGAGTTAGAAGAAGACACGGACGGACGGAACTTCTCCGGCTTGGATCTCCTCCAATTCAACTCCGATTAGCATGAAACTTTAACAGAAGGTTCTAGAGGCTAAGATGAACACATCCTATGGTCAGATCTTCAAAGAGAGTCACGGATCCTCCCACAATCAAAAGGGGGCAGAACCATAGATGGCCGACATGAATGACGATGGCTAGGGTCCGGTGAGTAATGGTGTTACTTTTCACCAGATTAGCCTGGCGATGGGAGATCCAAACCATGGTGATCGGTTCTTGCTGCTGGTGCGTTCCGGTGTACAACTCGGGGTGCTAAGGCATGGAACATGAAGAGTACAACCTAGGGATGCTGTAAGTACAGGGGATCGAACGGAGGTTATACTTTTCTCGGGTTTGGGTGAAGAGGGTGAGCGACGGTGATGAAGCAAACTCCGGCGAAGATCTACGGAAACAGATGTCGGTGGTTCACCGAGCGTGGTCAGGGTATATGCGCATGGGAAGACAAAGGAGAACCAAGAAGAATGAGAGCTCACCGATGGCAGCGGAGTGGCTTCGCTTCCCCGGTGGCGCTAGGGTTTCGGCGGAGGCGGCCAGGTGCAGGACAAGGGAGAAGAGGGGCTGCATTTATTGCCGGAGGCTGGCTTGTTCTCTATGAAAGTTCAGGAAGGGGACCGACGGTGCTGTTTGGTGCGGCGCGGCGATAACCGTGACGTTAGGGAGTGGTTGTGCCGACGCAGGCGAGGGTGTGGGGCCAGCGAAGCTGGCTTGACTGCCAAGACTTGGCGCGACGTGGAGATCAGGCGGTTAGCGGCTCGGTGGAACGGAACGGAAAAGACCAGAGCTCCGGCACGGTAGGTACGGTCAGAGGGCGGCGGTTCGACGCACGGGGCGTGACGTGGTGTTGGCGTGGCACGGTCGGCCAGCATGGAAAGTGTGGCGGATGCGGCTCAGCGTGTGCCGGCATGTGGCCTAGGCATGGCCGGCGTGGCGCGGAGTGTGCGCAGCCCTGGACTGGCGCATGATCGGTGGAGTTGGTGCAACAGCGTGGGTCAAGGTGGCGCGCAGACGTGTCTCCGGCGTGATGGTCCGGCGCGAAGCATTTGGCGCGTAGGTTCAGCGCTGGCTGGTTCCGACGCAAGCGGCGCATGCAGCGCAAGCGGTGGGGCACAGGCGCTGTGTGGCCAGGCACAGATGGCGCGGTGGTGCAGTCCTGGCACACGCACTAGGGCACAGCCGTCATGGGTGGCATGGCCGGCCCGGTGCCCAGCGGCCAGCGCGACTAGCGCTGCACGGCTGGCCCGAATGGCTGCTTTGCAGCGAGGAGCACGACCTCAATAGGGAAAAAGACAAAACGACTGTGGCTTTGAATGGGATTAAAGAAAAGTTTGAATCTGAGTTTGAATTGAAAAAGGGAAATGAAACTTCAGATTTACCTGGGTATTTTCAGATGGAGAAATGAGTTTTTGGGTATGGAAGCCATATACTTTGGTGATAAGTTGCACTTCAGGGCGTTTGATGTATATACATATATACGTATATATGTAAACGGTTTGATAGGAATGTAGGTTTGAATGGGTTGTTTGAAATTGAATGTTTGGGTTAACGTACTCGGATATCAAGGTTTAAATTAGATGATTGGATTAGGAAAGGATAGATTGGTTGGATGGTGAATAGTATTTTCGAATTGGAATAGTAGTTACTATTGATTTTGGATAAAATTTATTTTGGCACCAAGATTTAAATAAAAAATTCAGAGTTCAAATATTGGTCTTAGTTTCAAATACGTTTTTGAATAAATTCAAAAAAAGGATTTTGCACAGCCCGACTGGAGTTCGGATATTATAGGCCAAAAATGAGTCCAAACAGAAGAGTGTTTTCGGACAGTCCGACCAAGGTATGGACGGTCCAGGCCACGGAATAAAAATCAAACAAAGAGCAATTTTTGGACCATCCAGCCAAAATCCGGATTCTCTGACTTCAAAAATAAATTCAACAGAAACAAGTTTTCGGATGGTCCGGTCAGAGTCCGGACAATCCGACTTGAAAAACAAATCGAATACAAACATGTTTTTAGATCGTCCAGTCAGAACCCGAACAGTCCGACATGTAAATAAAATTAAAACAGAAGCCTGTTTTTGGATTGTCCGGTTTGAACCCGGATAGTCCGTAGTGCAAATAAAATCCAACAGAAGGCAGATTTCGGACTGTCTAGCTTGAACCCGGACAATCTGGCTTTTCCAGAAAGCAAAAACCCACTGAGAAAAATTCCAAAACTTTCAACGAAAGATTTTTGATTTGAGCACATAGCTTTGGATCAACTATTAGTGCATCCCTCTTGATAGTATGGCATACCTAGACTCAAGAAAATGTAAAATATTTGCAATAAGCACAGTTTGAGCCTAAGTAAAGCTAATAATCCGATTTCTTCAAGATTGATAGAGCTGTAATACCTCTTTTAATTTTGAATTCCTGCATTCATCTTTGCAACCATATCAGTAGCATTTGATCACTATTGTCATTAATACACCAAAATAAATTAGGGGCCTAGATACATCAAGATGCACTTTCAGCCACATCAACAAATTAAAGAAAGATGAGATGAGGAAGAAAAAAAGTCATAAAAGCTTTTCTAAAGAGAATATATTTAAGAGATTTAATTTTATACGTAGGATTTGATTGCTTCTTAATGTCGGCGAGCCCGTGGCTGTTCACAAACAGCTTCACATCATCTCTGGCGAACATCTTCTCTTCTCTTTTTTCATCTTCTCTACGCTCACCATGGTCACTAACTTCTTTCCCGATGCTTTCCTTCTCTACAACAAGGAGTAGCAAGTGTCAGATATTAAAAATAAGGCAACTAATTGAAATGGTTAAGAAGAAGAGAGTGCAAGAAAAAGAATGGAGGGCAGTGAGCAGTGGCCTCATGGGATGAGTGGTTTATATATACAGGTGAGAGTAGCTAACAGTGTCGGTTCGTAATAGTAGCTAACAGTGCCGGTTCTATTACAAACCGGCACTGATACTGCCTATGAACCGACAGTAATAGTGAAATTCAAAAACTTAATGTTCTCGTGTTTATGAATCGACAATGATATATCTTCAGTGTTGTCTTAGACATAACCGACACTAAAGGAGCGCTACTTTTATGGTAGTGTGAGGCTCTGGTGCTAGCTCTACACCTCTACCAAAGTATATGCGGGTGTTGGTGTATGTTGTATATCTTGTTTCCTTTCTATACACATATAAAGTTCCATTATGACTCACCACGGAGCCCTCGATGTCTGAAGAGACACCAGATCAATAAATAAACAACTCATCTCTTCTAAAACAAAATAAATGAGGGTTAACCAAGTCATTTAGATTAATTTCTTAACTGTTATATATAAGTCCAAAATGACATATATAAAAAACCAAATAGATTGCATTCAATTGTCTCATCTTGACGAGAGGATCATCCGTAACAAACCAAAACCAGGGTAGAAGTTGGTGCGATGGTGTAATAAATGGGAATGAGTACCGTCCGGATGTTCGGACGGAGTCAAAAAATCAAACGGTTAATTTGGCTATTGGATTACGCGCATCAACAGAAAACAACTCTTTATTGGAAGTGGGCCACCCGCCACACGTTGAACGATGTAGGCTAGTGGGCCGACGTTTCGCTGAAATTTTTGTGAAACATTTTAAATAAAAAGGGTGAAACATTTATCTTCAACAGGTAAAACATTTATCTTCAACTGATGAAACATTTGTCTTCAATAGATAAAATATTCAAAATGAAAAGAGTGAAAAACATTTGAAATAAAAGGGTGAAACATTTTGCTGTCACGTATGAAACATTAAGTTCCAGCTATGGTAACAGGTAAAGCATTCATCTTCAACTGATAAAATATTCATCTTCAACTGATGAAACATTCATCTTCAACTGGTGAAACAGTCATCTTCAACAGGTGAAATATTCGAAATAAAAAGAGTAAAAAACATTTAAAATAAAAGGGCAAAATATTTGAAATAAAAGGGTGAAACATTTAAAATAAAAGAGTGAAACATTTTGGTCTCACATATGAAACATTGAGTTCCAGCTACTGTAACAGGTAAAACATTCATCTTTATTTAGTGAAACATTTATCTTCAACTACTAAAATATTCATCTTCAACTGGTGAAACATTCGTCTTCAACAGTGAAACATTCGAAATAAAAAGAGTGAAAAACATTTGAAATTCACTACCACAGAAAAGCAATTTAGTGACGGGTAATAACGTACATTAGTAACGGACATATCTCCCATTACTCTTATCGCGTCAGTAAATCCTTGCCATTAGTGACGGGTAAACATTTGTTACTAAAGGATCCATCCAGGTCCACGTCGCATCCGGCATGACCCCTTTTAGTGACGGGTGAACATGGTGACCCATCACTAAAGGTCAAACGATAGTAATGGTCGGCACTTTGCACTCGTCACTATGCTCTACCTTTACTGATGGGTCTCAATGGTGACTCGTCGCTAAATGGGGTCATGTCTAACGTGACGTGGACCTAGAGGGACCCTTTAGTGACGTGGCATAACAAACACCCATCACTATAGGGAACCTTTAGTGACGGGTATTTATTTAGACCCGTCACTAATGTTACGGTCATATTGTAAAAACTAATTTTTTAGGCTCCATCCTGAATCAAAGCCAGGATTTGGCAGCCAACATTGTACATTGCAAATAACATAGAATTCATCACAGAATGCTATCATCACAAATTGTATTGCATAAATAAAACATAAATCACAAATTATATTACAAACATCACAGATTTCACCAAATGTTACAAGTCATATTACCTCACAAGTTCATAACCAACAAACATTAATTCTAACATTTATAACAGAAAGCGCCTCCCGGTTTAAAGACATGGTCCACAAGGAATGACGTAGCCATGAACGGATGGCCTGCAAGTCAGTCACACCAAGATTACCTTCAGGTATGTTAAATTCCTACAAATTGAGTTTTTTACATTGGTCGATGTTTACATAAGTGAAACATAAATTCAACACAAAAAAGAAGTACATGATAATATCTTACGTCGGGTGATTTAAGATCCGCTATCTTTAGGGCTAACATCATATGGTGTGTGACATAAAACCAGTATTGGTTTCCAGGAGGTTGAGTGTAGCACTGTTATGAAAATACATGATTAGTTTGGACGACACATTTAATTTTGAAAAGGCAAACATTTAGAGACTTATCGGCACTGTGGTTTTATGCACCAACTGTCGGTATTTCGTTTCCTTTGATGTCCTGAGACTGACACCGAAAGCTCTGTAATAAGGTACAACAAAATTTAGTTAAGCGAGAATAGGTTAAAGGTTGAACTTGTAGCAATAAAGTGAAGAAAACCTTACTCATCGATTATACTTCTGATTACCGAGTAGTCCCTCTCGGTGCGGTCGCCATTCAGTCCTAACGGTCTTGCCGAATTAATGTACCATACAATGTTCCACTTAGGGACGAAGAGTAGTAGGACATAATATCTATTCAAGTGATGTACGCCCATTAAAAATTGTTCTCTTGCGGTGCAATTGGAGAGTACCTTACTTACGTAGTCGACTAATTGACTCCCAATCATTCTCAATGGTTGCCATTGCTAACAGCTATGGGTTAAGAAATTTGAATGGTCGCTTCTTGCATTCTTACCACATTAGACTGTAGATATAAAAGTAGTAATTAATACTACATAATTACGTGTCGACTTTAATTGAAAGACTAGGTTAAGTGACTTACAATGTCTAGCACCGTAGCAAGCTGATGTCGAGAACGTCCATATTGAAAAGATCATATAGATCCTCGAAGCAAAGCAAAAAATAGTTGTCAGTGGTCTAGAAATTCGGTTACTTGTACACTACAGTAACTGAAAATTTATTGTTGTTGCAGCCAGTCAGGTAAAATGCATGGAGGTCCATTACGGTTTGCCCAGCCTTCCTTAGCTGATCTTAAGAGAGCAGAGCCTTACCAGCTTGGTACTTAGGGTGTGCCTGAGTCTAGATTGACACCACATTAGGCTTCGCAATATTTTTGGACTTTCTGCCAGCGGTCTTCTTTGTTTTGGTCTTTGTGACCGTTGGCTTCTTGGGCGGTGGCACAGCGGTGGCAATTTTACCTTGCTCGACAGGTTCAGAAGGTTGAGCAGCAGGTGCAGCGAGCAGGAGGAGGTTGATGAGTAATAGGAGGTTGAGAAACAGGAGGTTGAGCACGATCCTGGCTTGCAGATGTCTCGGCATCGATGAAAATATCTAGTCAGTTCTATTTGCTGGGTTATGGGGAGGCTACGCTAGCGCTTAATTTTAAAAATTTACCTCGTTAGTCCAGGAACCATGTGTGTAATGGGATCATGGATCGTTACCTCAAGCCTCGAGACGCGCTCGGGCAGCGAAAGTAGAGTCGATGAAGCGTATCCTCGAGCAGCTCTTCTTTGGCTCTGTTCGTTCGTCGGTGATCCGGCGATGAGGACGACGCGATCCAACGACCCGGTGAACTCGTCGGGACGAAGACGAGCACCGATGCAGTAACGGTGCCTCTATGGTATCCACACGTATAGGAACGAGATCACCTAGCTCTGGCGTGCTAGCATCGCTTATGAGATCCGGGAGAGAGAAGAGAGGTGGCGGCTAGGGCTCTAAACCAGGAGCAATAGCAGCAATGGCAACAATGACTAGCAGCCTTTTTGTGCTTGCCCCACCTCTCTTTATATAGTGCCCTATCATGGACCTTTAATCTGTATTAAAGCCTAACAGATCTAATCTATTCGCCTAGCCCGGAACTTTCGGCTACAGCTGTAACTTCCGAAAATGACCTTCTGTATCGAATTAATTCTCGTCCCAGAACATCCGGCTACAGCCAAAACTTCTGGTTCATCCAGAAAATCAAATACTGGGGCTGGCCCGAAACTTCTGGTCCTACCAGAACTTTCGGATGCTCCAGAACCCAAAACTTTCGGCTACAGCCGGAACTTCCGGTTCCCCTAGAATTTTCTTGGGCACAATTCCATCAATCTCCCACTTGCACAAGAACCAATTCTTTATAAGATTTGAATTCCATCTCCTTAAGTGTGCGACCCAATAGGTTCATACGTAAACGGCCGCTACCCAAAAACCCTTTTTGAATCGCCGATCAATAGCGGTACCTAGCAGCACATATTGACCTTGAATCAACACCTTGAATCTGCCTGAATCTGCCTTTAGCATAGCGATGGGCGAAAATGTTTCATCATAATCAACACCTTGAATCTGCCTGAAACCTTTCGCCACCAATCGTGCCTCATAGATGTGAACATTTCCATCAACGTCTATCTTTTTCTTAAAAATCCATTTACACTCGATAGTTTTTACACCATCAGGTGGATCGACCAAGTTCCAAACATGATTCTCTCGCATGGATTCTAACTCGGATCTTATGGCTCCAAGCCATTTCTCAAAGTCTAGTCCCATCACTACTTCTGAATAGGTCTTAGGTTCATCATTGTCCAACAAAAATACGTCACGCTGCCAAGTGGTCAAAAATGCTAAACACTCGGGCGTACGACTTAAACTCTCTGACTGACGTGGGGCTGGTGTCTCGACAATAGGCTCTGCAACATCTTGCATGTCGAGGTCTGGTTCAGTAGAAGCTGAAACAGTTTCCAGTGGCTCTCGAACCTCTTCAAGACGCACCGTGCTCCCACTAACCCCTTTCGAGAGAAACTCTTTCTCAAGAAAAACACCATTCCGGACGACAAACACTTTGGCTTCTTCCCGGTTATAAAAGTAATATCCTTTGGTTTCCCTAGGATATCCCACAAAGAAGCATTTATCAGATTTGCGAGTGAACTTATCAGACGTCAAACACTTTACATAGGCCTCACAACCTCAGATCTTTAGAAAAGATAGCCCGGGACGTTTTCCAGTCCATATCTCATATGGAGTCCTCTCCACAGATTTAGATGGAACTCTGTTTAACATGAAAGTAGCAGTTTCTAAAACGAACCCCAGAAAGACAATTGAAGATCAGTTTGACTCATCATCGATCGGACCATGTCCAACAAAGTTTGGTTCCTCCGCTCGGACACTCCATTCCACTGAGGTGTACCGGGTGGAGTCAGCTGTGGAACAATTCCACACTACTTCAGATGATCATTAAACTCATGGCTCAAATATTCACCTCTACGATCCGATCGCAGAAATTTGATTGTCTTGCCAGTACGATTTTGTATCTCATTCTGGAACTCTTTGAACTTTTCAAAGAATTCTGACTTATGCCTCATTAAGTAGACGTAACCATATCTACTAAAGTCGTCGGTAAAAGTTATGAAGTACAAAAATCCATCTCTGGCTGTAGAACTCATTGGTCCACATACATCAGTATGTACAATGGCCAACAGCTCATTTGCCCTCTCACTTTGACCAGTGAAAGACGCCTTAGTCATCTTGCCAAGTAAACAAGACTCACATGTGTCAAACGATTCAAAATCAAATGACTCTAAAAGCCCATGTCCATGGATCTTTTGCATGTGCTTCTCATTTATATGACCCAAACGACAATGC
>KE370775.1:816273-839800 GCA_000418225.1 Zizania latifolia
GGCGGTGCGGGGCGGTGCACCGGAGCACGTAACAGTGTGGGTCGCTATCCTAGGTGCGCGCGTGCTGTAGTGGTCGGCCGGCTGGGGGCTGGTGACTTAACTGCTGCCGGTCGACAGTTATGGGACAAGGGTAAAGTCGGCGGCGGGTGGAAGTAATAAGTGCGGAGCTCGGTGAATCTGCGATCCTTAAATACTTATCATCAGTGACGGTTATCACTAAAAAGACGTCGCTAACGGTGGCCTTAGGGTTACGAGCACTTTAGTGACGCGGGTAAAATAACACGCGTCACTAAAGGTCACACCCTATAGTGACGGGTGGTACTGAGACCCGTCACTAATGGTGGTACCCCTCTTTAGTGACGGGTCTCAATACCACCCGTCACTAATGGGGGTGCCCTTTCTTTAGTGACGGGTCGGACTACGACCCGTTACTAATAATGCAGCATTAATGATGCGTGTAAAACAGTTCGTCACTACAAGTGTATTACTGACGCACGTTATTGATTCGTCAGTAAAATTTCGTTACTAAAGACTGTTTCTGTGGTTCTAAAATAAAAGGGTGAAACATTTGAAATAAAAGAGTGAAACATTTAAAATAAATGGTAAAATATTTTGCTCTCACGTATGAAACATTAAGTTCTAACTACTGTAACAAGTAAAACATTCATCTTTAATGAACTAGTAAAATATTTATCTTTAATTGATGAAATATTCGTCTTCAACTCGTGAAATATTTAGTCTTCGACGGATGAAACATTATCAAATTATTTCTTCTCCTGACACAACAATTTTTCCTACCAAACTACCTCTGCTCATAGTTAGGTTCACCGTTAGCAATTAAAGCAAGCAATACGTGTCCATTTGCCATCGCTTTTGCTGCTTTCAGACTGCATGCTAGCTGTTGTAGCCTTCATGCATGGCAGATATTCGATGGATCCAGCGGTGGAGCGAGTACGTGTCTGAGGAATCACGCCATATCGGACGCCCGTTCGTTAGCATTACCCAAAATCTAGGATCTTCCTAGCTATCTATTACCCATCAGCCGGTACGTTGATGATAACAGGTTCATGAAATCACGGCAACCAAAGTCTTTACCACAATTTTCAGCTATCACGCTAGCCGAGAGGCTGAGAGAGCATATTAAACTGTCGGTAACCTGTCGTCGGGCCTTGCTGGGACCGGTTTTGTGAGAACTGGTGAGATGAAAGCTTCCCGAACGATGGTGATGTTCAAGATGTGGCTGCTGGGAAAGCGGCGTCCGGGGACACCGACGGGGACGTACGTGCCCATGCCTGTCGGTCCACGCAGCGCAATCGACACGAACACTGTCGAGTCGCCGTCGTCGTCGTCAAATCACGTCGAGGTCGAGATCGCGCGCCAGTCGACGACGTCGCAGTCGGATCGGATCGGCGGTCGGCACCCGGCGGCCGGCCCGTACGTCGTCCGTCACCAACACACCGTCGACGACACGACATGGCGGGCTAGCTAGCTTGTTACTCTCACCACTTGAACAGCGCCGAGAAGATCAACCGAGCAGAGAGAGCGTGTCGATCGAATCACGTACGCAGGATGCATGCTGCGTAAATGTTTTCGCAATTTGTGTGTGGCCTTGAATCTACTATTAACTATCTATTGTTAACCCAAAAGAAAGGGCCATATGTTGGGGTTTTAGCGTCGTTTTAGAAATATAAGTCTTGTTCTAAAGTCATGGGCCGGGCTAAGGCTAGGGCAAGTGTCCGAAATAGACGCACATGTGGACACCTCGTGCATAGGGCTGAGTTTCATGGCAGCCAACAGGAAACGGCGACTAGGACTCCGTCAAGGAGTATAAATTGTAGTTTTGAAGAAGCTGGTTTACTTCTAGATCTATTTAATTCAGTTTTTAGTTTTTTAACTAAAAAATTGATTAGAAAAACTGAACCAAATACAGTGTAAGATAGCTGATGAACAAGGTGTCGTCACTCTACTATATATTACGCAGAGAGAGTAGAGCCCAACATGTCATGCGCATGGTTCCCTAAGCCGGATCGCTCCAATTACCAACAGTGACTGATCAGTTATCGTAGTTATCGATTAGATTATATGTAACCATATGGTCCGAAAATACGGCACTCGTGTTGTTTGATAAACACAGGTCATGCGTGGCAACTTGCAAGCAACAGAAGAGCTGAGCAAAGTGCTCGACAGAGATTTTTAAAAATCTTCCCGAGAAAACAGCATGCTCTGCATGCAGACTGTAATTAAGTAAAACAGATTTATTTGGTCCAACTGCCATCCTGACCCAGCTATAGAAAAATACTGGCAAGAGCACACAGATCACAGATGCAAGACCGTCTGCGTCAGAAATAACACGACGCATAGGAAGCACCAGTGTTGTGATGTGGTGTGCGCGATGTCTTCTACGTAATCTAAACAAAAATAACACAAGGTATAAGTCCCCTTCAATATGCACATGCACGGCACCTCTTGAAAGTAAACCCTTGGCTACACGACTTCTAACTAATAAGCTTATCAATAGTCAGTGTGCTAGCTCTGAACCAGTCTGAGGCGCTGCTTTCTGTGGGCATTGCTGTTTTGAGCCACTTCAGTTTTTATGCGGCGGTCAAGCAGAACCATGTTTCTTTCAGGCTGGCACTGCCCATCCGATAGCCTGGTTCATGAGCACAGACAGCTCACTGCTCCTTTTAGAATACATGACAGCCAAAGCATCAGGAATTCAGGATAAGTTACAGTACATGACAGGCAAAGGAAAGCTTTGAGAATGTGATGGCCAACTCACTGCTGCATATAATGCTATTTCAGCTCACTTTGTCCATCGGCATGGAGGCACAGACAAAATCCAGAGGAAACAAAATCTGAGAAGACATTCTTTTAAGTTTTAACACAATGCTTTATTTGCTATACCTTGGTACAAGATGGCATCCCCACAAAAAAGCTTTTATGTATATGCACAGGAAAATACTTCTACAGACTACAACACAAATGTAGTTAGAAAAATCAGGCAGTGCCACAACATGAACTCTGTTCACTGGCAGGTAGACACCAGCAGAAAACACATTGCTTAATCGGTCTTGCTCTGCTCTGCTAGATTGAGCTTAATCGGGCGTGCCTCATATCCTCCTCCCTTGCGGTTCTCAAGAGTGTACGGCATGTATGTTCCAAGGATCTTGTCCCACATGACAAAGAAGGGTTGCGAGAAGTTGTACTTGTTTCCATATAGCTGGTGGTGAATGTCGTGGTAGGCGCTGTTGTTGCTGAAGAAGACATGGAGGATGTTCCCAGGGAGCCACAGACCGCAGTGATCATCGACAGTCTTGATGGTTGCGAATGAGAAGAAGAATATGGCTGTCTTAGGGGTCATTCCAACAATGAGGAAGGAGAGGGCGCCACCAATGGTGTCCAGGATGAGGCCCTCGAGGGGATGGTTATAAAGAGCTCCGAAGGCATATGGGACTACAAGAGTGTGGTGCTTGGAGTGGACATGCTTGTACAAGAACTTGTTGATGTGCATGTATCTGTGCATGAAGTACTGCCATGTGTCCATAACAAACATTGCAATGATGAATTGCACTGCTATCACCAGGGCTGGAGGTTGCTTCCTCACAATACCACTGTCATCACCAATTATCTACATTTGGGGGGGGAATTCAGTACCATAAGTACAGTAATCATGTAAGAAATTTCATCAGGTAGAGCAAAAGATTGTTCAAGTAGAAACTTGCAGTGGCATTGGGAACCCCTGCTTACAATTCAGACTATATTGTTTCTAGATCTTCAAATATGACCATAACAAAAAAATCTAAATTCAATTTTCCATTTTGTGACAGCTACGTATCTAACACTGTTTACTTAAGAGGTTAGCTTAAGAGTTGAGGCTCAAAACAGGTTAGCTTAAGAGTTGAGATTCAAAACAGAGAGAAAACTAAAAGCTCATGCCCCCAATTTTCCCCTAAAAATGCTACCACTCCACCAGCCAGCCACTCCAGCAACAAACTCACCGATTTCACATTCATTCCATTTAGCAGTTTTTCATGTTTCAAAACTGTCCATAATGCAATGCGCAGTAATAGGATATTGTCAAATCCATCCTAAAGCTGAAGTTTTTCATGGCAAGAACTATCAGACTAACAGCGAGACAATCTCAGGGGGATTGTTACCGTGAAGAGGAGGAGCGAGACGGCGATCTGGAACCCCTGCTGGACGAGGACGCCCTTGACGACCGTCCACTTGGAGACGACGTTCTTGGTCGCCTCCTCCCCCTTGGGGTGGAGCCTGTAGCCGTCGATCCCCATCCCGTCGAGCACGATGTACAGCGCGGAGTAGAGCCAGTACACCGCAATCGGCACGAAGGTGCCGAGCAGCTCGTCGGAGACCGCGAATGCCATCTCAGCGTTTGTCCGCTCCCCTGCAATCTGAATCTTCACCTCCGCGGCTTCCGGCGGCTGGACGGACTGCCACTCTGAACAACAAGAACGAATTGGGGAAACGCCGGTAAAAATCCCAAACCTTGGGACCAAGCAACAAATTCCTAGCCACGGTATATACAATCTGAATCCTAATAGGAAGGCATTGGCATCAGGCACCGGCGCATCATCGCCAAGAACCGCAAATGCTCTGCCCATGAGGCGATTCCTCGGCAAGTAAAGCAAATTCCTTGGAAGAAACTGACGAATCGGCTCGGATCTTACCAGGACGAGGCAAAGAACAAGCCAAGAAGACGCCTTTGGCTGGTTTCTTCGGCTGCTGCTGCTTGCTTCTGCTCCGAGGTGAGTGGATATGCTGCAGGCTGCCTCTCTAGCAAGTACTTATAGCAAGGAGAAGCCGGCAATGCTGGCTGGGATGGGTCTGAGAAAGGCAGCTCGACCGGCGACTCCTGCAAAGACTTTTTTTTGGCCGGAGCTGAGACGTACTCGAGGAAGACCGGCTGCGAGAAAGGGGAGAAAAGAGGAAGCCGAGCCGCCCCCTCCGATCTGTTGCTGTTTTGACTCCTCTGTCAAGAGAAAAACACCAAGCAGCGCCGAGAAGCAGCGACCTGCTGGGTGCTGGCTGGCCGGAGCTAACAAAACCGTGGTTACCGGTTAACTGTAGTTTTTTACTAATCGTCGGTTGACTCCAGTAGTTAGTGGTAATCAGCTTGGTTTTAACTAATGGTAGCCGGTGACAGCCAGTTTTGAAAACGCTGCGGCTCACTAGCTAGCACACAGATTACAGGAGATGGGAGCGGATTCTCTTGAAGAAGATGAACATGTTGACTCTTCCATTTGGATGTTTTGACCAGCCGTTCCTCCCAAGCTGTCATGTAACCGTACATCTTGTTTGTTGCTACCCTGCAGAGCCGGTAAAATAACTGTCAGTTTTCTTAGTTTACGCAAACGGAAAGAATATCCGTCACATCCGTATTGCGATGGGCTAGAGATAAGAGATAGAATTAATTTAGCTATTAGTTAAATAAATCAGGTGACCTGTTATCTCTTAGTCTTTTAGAAAGTAAGATATTGACTTCTTTTAATCGTAGTTATTAGATGTATTTTAAAATTTACCTACAATGTTCCGTTTAGGATTCCACTGTAAAAATAAATGATTTTAATGTTATTTGAATAAGTAACACAAGACCTTAACATTTGTATATGTCTCCGTGCCTTGAGAGGTTGGATGTTAAAAAATAGGCATGCGAGGTTGGACGTTAAGAAATAGGTAAATTTTAAGATATATTAAATTAATAAAAATTGTTTATATTTATAGTAATAAATCATTTTACTTTTTCTAACCAATGATTAAGATTAATTCTATTTGTTATTTATTCAAGAGATAAGAGATGTACCGCAGAATAGCCCATAGAAATACAGTAGAAACAAGAGTTCATTGATGTTGATCAGATACGGTGAACAATGAACATGGCGTCAATCTCTGCCCTAGTTCAGCAAATCGTCAAAACTATAACCAGCGAGGATGAGATGGAACATGCGATTGATGAGACTTGAGAGCCACATGTCACGTCTGTGTTTTAGATTTTTGGCCAAATTGAGAAGAAACAGGGTCAGCATAGAAATGCATGGAAGATCTTAGGATCATATCACTCCACATGAGATTTTGAGATGGATCTCTCCTCCCATGATCGTCCCATCCTATCACACGAGAACTATCTAGTTCCCCTGATCTTCTATACCGTGATCCAAATCATTAAAGCCTGAATCTGATAGATTGGAATTGCCAAAGTACAGGCCTCTATGTTCTAATGTTTTCTTGAGATGCACAAATTTTAAATTTTCACAAGAAATTAGTGCAAAAATCCTCCGTTCCAAAGGTCTAATTAACAGAAAATCTCTTGAGTGGATGTATTTAGGAGGCACCCCCACACACAAAAAAAAACAATCATACTACCACACACGCACAGATGTGTACGTCCTTTGTGCACACTAGAAAATTATCAGAAACACCCTGATTATACAGCACAAACATACACACATGTGTATTCTTAAAATTAGTGAACACCAACACAAAATCTAATATCAACTCCAATGTGATAGGGACATATATACTTGGTTGCTCAACCAAGTCATCATAGGTGAACTTCCCTAATAAAGTATTGTTGTTCTTATGACAAAATAATGTTTCTCCTACATCGTAGTAATTGCAGCATGTAATATCAAAAATCTATATACAGAAGCTCACTCAAAAATCTATATATGTTTGCAAATTAATGACCAAATTAACTACTGCTCCCCTTTGTAAGAGTTGAGGGAAAAATTATAATCGATACACATCGAATAGTTGAGGTAACAAAATATGTTTTTTTTTCTCAATGTTAATGGAGAGAACAAAGACGAGGTCATCATTATAGAAACGTGTACATCTAGTACGGAAATCGCCGGCAAGTCCGAAGGCCAGCCAGTTTGGACCAAATTGCACTGAGATGACGGGAAAATAACCTGCTTCAGCTTGACCCCCAATCTCTCAGCGGCGTTGTATGGACTAGAACACTAACACGTCCGTTTGTATTCTCACCTCTCCTTGCTCAACGTCTCAAAATTGACTTTTGGCTTTGCTTTCTACCGTGGCAACACTCTAGCTCTCATCTAGAGTTTGTATTAGAAAATAAAGTGGTTTGAACCATTATTTTTAGTTCAAAATAAAATCAGATTATTGAATTAAATATTCTCAATCATGTACTACTCCGTCGCTCTAGTTTTAAAAAATCTTGTATCTAAAATATATCTAATAGGACCTAAAACTTCAGAAAATAACCTTTTCTTGTACGGCCACTCGATGCGTTGTACGGCCAGAGAGGAATTATGTGTGGTTTTGAGAAGCACGTGATTACGTGCGGTTTTGGACGACTGATCCACCACTAACTTCGCCAAATCTATTGATTAGATTAGTAATGATACACATGTTACCCGGTGCTTGCTCTAGCAAGCTAGAGCTTCATGTCATGGGTCTAGAAAGCCAAAGTTGAAGCATAAAAAGGACTCCGGCAATTCTGATGTTGTAATTAGCCTCAACCATAAATTAGGTCAGAATGGTAGTGCTAACTGCACACCCATACGCCCGAACGGACGTCACGGCTTAGGTAGGATAGCAAATGAAGCATACTACCAGTATGGCAGTATGGCATAAGTAACAAACAAACAGAGATGTAAATAAGGAATATAGAGTCCTTGTCAAATTATCAAGGATTAGAGGAAGCCATTGCTTTTCGTCCCAGTGGAATACAGTATTGGCATGAGAGGGCAAAATGCATGCATTACTTTCCACTACAATCCCATTGAAAGCTCACAAAAATTCTCATCGTTTGCATCCCAAATTCCCACTTTCCCAGCTCCACATGCAACCAACTGTGAAAAGTATGAAGTATTCGACTAACATGGAGAGACTTAATTTTTTTTCCTGAGATGGACCTAATAATGAAACCTGATATATGGCTGTAGTAAGTCCTCTAGATACAAAACGAGAGCCTGATTGCCCTCGCAAAACGCCACAACCATAACTCCATAAGAGCGCGGCCACACGCCCACACAGAAAAAAACAGGTTTAAGATTCATGGACATAACTTGCACCACAATTCAACTTGGGTGAACCAAGGTTTGTACCCTGGATGACATTTGTGAAGTGAGCAGGTAAACGAGGACAAATACATAATTAAACAAAAGTAACATGAAAGGTTCCAGACTTTCCTAAGGTTTAGGTAGGAGTGTAGGACTTCCTACCAAAATTGCACCGATGCAGCTGGCAGTATAACCGGCTCTGGGCACATCATGGTAAATTCAGAGAGCACCGATCATCGATACAATGGTGCACCAGAAAAGGAATAGAGTGATGAAACTGGCACATCAGGTGCATTAAGCCTTGTAGAGGCATACCTCTGGCTGGTTTCAGAATATGTGGGGTTGGGAACCCGAACCTCATAACCAGCTGTCGGATAGGGTGGGAGGTCCACAGCATGAGTGATGACTTGGTCAGAACGGTAACGATCCTCCACACGGGTAGCACGAGCAGAAATTTCTCCAGGACGGTACAGATCATCCACACGAGCACCATAAGCAGCAATCTCTCCTGGACGGTAGAGCTCCTCCACACGAGCACCACGTGGAGCAATCTCTCCTGGACGGTAGAGCTCCTCCACACGAGCACCACGTGCATCCATCTCTCCTGGACGGTAGAGCTCCACACGAGGACCACGAGCAGCAATACCATCCATCCACCTAAGGTCCTCCACATGACCAGAACAATCAGATATTTCAGCTGTCAGACTGAAGTTCAAGGAAGTTGTTACCCAAACAATATATGGTTAATGATTCTAAAAAGAAAATAGAAGTCTAATAATGAGTTAATGTCTGATAGTTTTGAGATAACATTCAAATGCAAACCTACAGCACAAATACATATTTAATCTAGGTGAAACATTGACATTAATTATTACTACTATAGTGCATAAAATATGTCTAATTTGCTTTCACTAGTGGATTCATAGTTTACCAAACTAACATAGAGTGCATCAACGACATTACAGACCAAGCCCAACTCTTCATAGCCAAAAAACTATTGTAGTTCTTTCCCAGTGATCTGTTGGCAAAACCATTAGGTAACACATGTTTTCAGAACAAATTTGCTACCCATGGCAAATTCAAAGTTTACCCAATATAGGGCGTGAACAGTGTCCCCACACGGTATTGTAGCAACAGTTTAGAGATTGTTAGTTTAGACTTTAGAGATAAGATTATGTTACTTATTTTATAGATCAGATTAGATTTCTTGTTTTAGAGATAATATTATGTTACTTATTTTATAGATCAGATTAGTTTCTTATTTTAGAGATAAGATTAGATTGAGTTGTAATCTATTTCCTAGATTTTAGAGATTAGCTTCTTGAGAGTCAAGTCATGACATATAAGGATGGATTGTATCTCTAATTCTCTATTTCATTAATCAATGAAGAATTAGTCTAATCTCATCGCAATGTTCATCATCCCCATCTAAGGTCCTCCTCTCATCCCTAGAAGATGACACCGCCTAGATATCCTCCCAACGGTGTTTATCCCGTCTTGAAATTGGTTCATGACATCTTGGTATCAAAGCCAATCACCATGGCTTTTGGTGCTAATCTTAAAACTATGGAATTTATTCTCTATGTCATGGTGAGCCATTTACTCTACCCAGTTATCAAGAAGGTACTCCATCAAGTGTTTGATGTCATGGTGTCGAGAAGAAGATCCACCTCGAGCTAGGAGGGCTTAGCAACCCATAATAACCTTATATTTATTTTTAGTTCACAATAATATAGTAAGCTAAAGTGTAAAAAGCTTGAGTCATAGCTCTATTAGGCATCATGTTAGGGTTAAGATCCCACTACAGCTCGAGGACGAGCTGCTGAAAAGGAGGGGTTTAAAGTCATGGGCATGGGCCTAGAGGCCAAGGCCCACAGCCTAGCCCAATATAGGGCATAAACAATACCCGCATGGTACTGTAGCATCAGTTTAGGAATTGATGGTTTTGAGATAAGATTAGGTTTCTTATTTTAGAGATAAGATTAAATTGAGTTGTAATCTATTTCCTAGATTTTAGAAATTAGCTTGTTGAGAGTCAAGTCATAGCATCTATATAAGGATAAACTATATCTCTATTTCATGAAGCGATGAAGAATTAATCTAATCTCTCCCTAATATTCACCATCCTAGTCTAAGGTCCTCCTCGCATGCCTAGCAGCTGATGTCACCCAGCTTGCAACCCAACGGTGTTTTTCCCATCATGAATTTGGTACATTACAATCAATGACATGTGTGACCAGGCCCCACCGTTTGTCGTCAAAATACTATTGTAGTGTTTTTCTAGGGTTAACGAAACCATCATGTAAGATGTTTCAAGAACATATTTAACATCAGGAATAACTTGAATATAAAATAACACAACCTTATAAGTATTCACAAGGTATTACTAAGATGACACAAATTCCAGACGAACTCCCAAGGGCAAACTCAAGTCAATCAAGCAACCAATGGAACTTTTTTTCTTTTTCTGATTTTTGAGAGCTATCTGTACAAATGGGTCATCATGTATAATGGAGGGCGCATTGACCTTTCTTGGAGGCTAAATAATTTCTTGGGATCAAAACTGTTTTCTGCTGTATTGGTTTTTGACACATTGCTTGCAAACAGAGTTACACAGAAGGACAATACAATTCCTCATCTGTATGCACATATTCTTTTTATACATTTCCTAATATTTTAACTAGAGATGGTATTATTATCAAATATCAGAATTCTATTGAACAATAGTACAATACTAAAATAAATGTTATAAAAACTCATATGGTATATCTTAAACATCAAGATCACTATCACAAATATTTGTGGATTAGGCAAATTACAAACACTTCCTTTGAATTGATAATATTAAATCGCACTTAAAGGGCTGAGTGATAAGAGGGGTGGCGAATGCAGTTAGGCTCAGTTCAATTATCTAAGAAAGTGCTAGCACGATAGCTACTCTATTTAATATCAGGAAATTGATCATGTTCTGTTCACATAAAGTATGAATTAAAATGCGATAGGTTGCTAAATGCATGCATAAATAGTAACACATCCAAAAATTTCTCACAGGGTATAGTTACAAAAGGAAAAAAGCATGGTTTCAACTTTCAAGCATCTATCTAAAAAATAACTGCCTGATCAATTTCATGTCAATTTTCAAACATTTGACAAACCAATGGAAAGATCAGCTTAAATTAGCCGATTGCCTAAGTATTTTCCTAGCTCCAAACACTATGAAATTCCAAATGTTCTACTCTTTTTAAGCACAACGGCAGTCCAACATGGAAGAGAGAGAAGCACTCAGTAAAAATTTATAAAGGACATGTCGAGATGATAAATATGGCCCATATCTTGAGAAAGCTTAATGCAGGATGATAAATATGGCCCACAGATTGAGAAAGCTTAATGCAGGATGATAAATATGGCAAAAAATTGAGAAAGCTTAATGCAGGATACTAAATATGGCCCACACAACTTGAGTAAGATTAATATATTAACTCACCGGCCAGGCAACGGATTCTCTCGAGAACGATAATACGGAACATGAGATAAAGGAGTCAAATTGTGGTAGTACACAGGTGGGGCATGCTGAGGCTCTGGGACAGAAGACATATGATGAGGCTCTAGGGCATGTGGAACAAGGCGAGGCTCTGTGGCAAGAGGAGTGTACTGAGACTCAGGTGCAACAAGTGTTTGCTGATAATATGTGTGGGGACCATCATGGACATTAGACAAAGCATGGCCAAGCCTATAATCCACTGGTTGTTGAGTAAAGTGTGTTGCCCTATTTATGTCCTCAGGGGGAGGAACATGCACAACAGGCAAAGAAGATCGTCTTTCTTCATATTGATGTGGCTGTGTTCTTCTTTCATAGAGGTGCCTCTCTTCAAGATGCTCAACTGGAGCTGATTGAGGTACACTCACAGACTCAAATAGAGTTATTATCCTACGGACCTGCATAATATCATGTAATCCATAACAATAGGTAAGTATTAACATTAAATGATTTCTTCTTTTTAAAAATTTCTGTTTAAACAAAATTTCAAGGACACTCACTTGTGTAGAGTTGAGCTCTGGGTTGAACTTGGTCTTTGAACAGTAGTTTTCTTTGATGGCGTCCTTAAAACTGCTCTCAGGAAGTGGACGGCAATCTTTATCAATCTTAAATTTCACCTGTATCAATCACATAAAATATTTTTAGTACAACGAGAATATCAACTCTTCAACACTAACTACTCTAGCATGAGGCCCATTTTAATCAAGGAAAATAGATAAAAGTTTGTATATGTCATTGTGGAGTCAAGTTGAATCACCAAAATTGTCAAGGATAGTTCGAATTTGCATGATACAATCTTGGAAAACTACTTGAACACACAAAATTTCTTGACTTAACATCCAAAGGTCTGCCAAGTATGGTAACTTCCAATCAATCAACCAAAGTGTGTGAAAACAAATCGATCCTTATGATTAAGTATGATTACATGCAAACATATATACTACTAGGGTAAACATTACAATCCTTTCAACTCATGAACTTTTCAACACTGTGTATTCCACACCCTCTTCAAAGTACGTCTGGAGATACATGGACACAAGCACATTCTGTTATTAAAAAAACAGGGGCAGTGAATGTTCTGTTAGTAGCCTATCAGGCACATTACTTCCACGGTGCCACCTTTTTTTATTCAAATAGGGACGAACCATATCTAGCTAGTAGTTACATCTTTTTGTAAAAGGTCACCAATGCAAATGCATAGTTTAAGTGATGGCTAATGGTAACGTTTAATGCATACCCATAAGGACATGTTCAATGAGTGCCAGAAAGTGAGGCTAAGAAGTTTTGGCCCCTCAAACCAGAAGCTAGCACACTGGCTATGAAATTTTGTATCAGCGGACTAAGTTCAGGGTCCGATGCGAAGAAAATAAAATATCACCTCACTTTGTACTTGACGCATGCATGAGCCAATTGGAGACACTCAACATATTTTTAGCTTTGTTTTAAGTCAATGATGGGTCCCACAAACAGGTTGAGAAGCAGTGGCTAAAACATTGTAAGAAAAAACAGGTTCTAGTGCTCGCTTGATGTGGCAGTGAGATAAAAAACATAGCCCCTCTCACATTATTCATGCCCTAACCCACCAGCTTTTGAAAATGAAAAGGCCATCTGGATTTACAACAGAGCTTATTGGTTCTAAGAAACAGTGTGAACAAGGACGACACTATTTCTACCCACGTCAATCATACACCTTAGTCTCACTCTCAATCAACCTTTGGAACAATACACATACCCATAAGCATAAAAGTAGAAACCCCCAAAACCAATTTCCCTTCTACTTGAAAAACATATTAACAGCATGAATTAAATATGCCACCCTTAAAAAATGTCTTCAATTATTTGCCACTCTGACCCACAGTCATAAACTCAGATAGTCCCACATATCATCCACACAAGTGGCAAATAATTGAATACCACACACTTAAAAGTGACAAATAATTGTATCTCCCGAGTTTGTTTACCACAATGGGATAGCAGAATTACCTGTGCAGGGAATTTCCCACCGAATGCATCTCGGACAAGGTTCAGCCCACCTTTTGATACTGCCTTGTACACCCCATACATCAGCTTCAAGTCAAAATCGAAGAGGAACAACTTCATCCCTGGTCGGATCTTCTTTATTGTTCCAATTTTCCCCTTGGGGTACCCAAACAAGCGGTTTTGGAAGCATTCGGGTTTAGTTTGCGCATTGCACATGAATATAAGTCCTCCTCCCTTACTGTCAAGCCTCTCTTCCTTCTGCCTTCCTTCCTCCTTTCCCTTCTCCTTCCCATTCATAGCTTTTTCTCTTTTTCTCTTCTTTGTGGAATCACTAGCGCTGTTATCAGCACCCACACCATTCTTGGTGGCAACTGCAGCATTAGCATTAGCCTCAGTCAGCTTTGGGTTTGGCTTTGGTTTTGGCTTTGGCTTTGGCTTTGGCTTTGGCTTTGGTGCGGATGCTTCAGTGGTAGCTGCCACTGGTGTCAACCGAGCAGCTGGTCCATCGGCGGCCACAGTGGCTGGACGCAGAGATGGAGCTGCAGGCGATGCTTCAGCATTGCCACCCGCAGCTCCCAGGGATTTGGCCTCTTCAGCAGAGTCGGCTGCTGCTGCTGCCGCCTTCTCCTGGCCGACCTTCGCCTTCCCCCTTTTCAACTTAGATTTCTTGAGCGATCCATGGGTGGAAGGGCTCCCCTTGGACGACCCAGCCGCCCCACTGGAGGCGGCCGCCTTGGCCTTGCCAGCGATTTTAGGCCTGTTCATAGGGGCGGACCTAACGTAGGGCAAAGGGGAAAAACAAACCTGCCATTAGAACCGCACCACGCACGCATCGAAGAAGCGAAATCGGCAAGAAACTGGATGGTTAGTTGCAGGGAAGAATTCAATCTGAGTCCGGGTGGATATCAAATCTACTGCCACGCCGGATCATGAATCGAGAAGTGGAGCGGAGGAGGAGTAGAGAGAAGATGAATACCTTCGATTCGACCCGGGCCGCGTCGCCTCTGGCTCCAGACCTGCTCGCGGCGGCGCGCGCGTGGATGCCGCAGCGGGGGAGAAGGGTATGGCGGGGTCAGAAGGAGAGGAGGCCGTCCAACAACCGTGCCCTCCGCCCTTTCGCCGGCCGCGCAGGCGAAGAGGCGAGGCGGGGGGAGATGGCCGGCGGTGCCTCCGCCGCCAGGGAAACGGGCGAAGGATTTTTTTAGTTTTTTTGGAGGATTTTAGGGTTAAAATACACAAATGGAGAGAACGGAAACGAGTGTGTTGGGCTGTACGCCGTTGGGGCCTGGGGCTTGGCTTGGGATGCAGGTTGGGCCCATATGTCATACACATCTGCCCCATGCCTACCACGATAGGTTGGGTCCGTAAGCCAGACACAAATGTGAGCGGAGTGGATGGAGTGAACTAAAAAAATGAACTGGAAGCAGATGGAGCAGAATTAAGGCTGCTCCACAACTCCACTCCACACCCCACTTCTAGAGTGGAGTTGTGAAGTTGGAGCTCTACCAAACAGGATCTAAATAAAGAGTTTTGCGATGAAATTCTTATTATATTTTTATGAAAAATTTTGAAAAAAATAGTTGCGGTGTCTTGAAAATTACTCTATGAAAATCTTAACCAGCCATAACTCTCCAAACCAAAGCGGTATTGATGAAGATGTTACTAGAGGAGAGATATGTGTTTTTCTTATTAGCATGAGAAAAAGTTTACATAACTTTCTTAATTATTGGACTCTAAATACTTAAAATAACTACCAAACCAGTTATTCTATACTCTTAAGTATTAAAAATAGTTTAAATAGCCCCATTGTGGTTTTAGAGGTTATTTAAATGATATAACACGTTACATAAGCGTTGACATATCTCGGACTCAGTAGATAATTGGTAATCTATGTAATCATGCATGCGTTTACTTATTAGTTTGAGACTATATCAATCTACAGTCTAGGCATCAAATCAAATTTCTTATAATGCATCAAAAGTGTCACAATCTTCTCAATTCCTCACAGATTACTCTAAGCATTGATCAGGCATAGATGATGTGCGTGCCCTCCTCGACATGGATCACAGATTACTTCAACCGGAGACAGATAAAAATTTTGCCATGCTTTTGATCCTAAGAGCAGAAGTTTCTGGGGCAAAATTTCTCATGGAAGGAGAGAAAACAGTGGGATTGTCCCAGTCACACAAAACAAGAGCAAGAGAAATTGCATGGGACGCTGCATGGTGGTGCATACTTATGACTATATATTATTAGCATGTTTTCATATAAATTTGAGGGGTTTTATGGTACAACAAGTCATTGTGCACCTTTCATTGTCCACTAATCTAATGGCTAATGTTACTCTTATTTCATAGGTGGTAAAACATCATTTGTTGTCATTTAAATTCTATTAATTGTGATTATTGTAGTCTAATAAGGAATGCATCAATGTTTCCTTAATTTGGTATTAAAATTCGTAATATTATATAATACAAAATATTATGTTTCAATTTTGAATTTAAATTTCAGTATACAAACCATAGTTTGAGAAGAAATATTGAGCCTATAACAAAAGTTTAATTAAAAAACTTTGAATTTTATATAATTTACGGTTGACATAGTAGCAATTTGAGGCTTTAGAATACAATCAACTTTTTTGGTAGAAAGTTTTTTCACATCTATATTTATTTTGAATTATATAAATTTTCTATGTTTTAAAATATATATTTGAAAAAAAATCAAACCTCAAGCTGGATGTTGCTTATTTGGTGGACATTTTCCTTGATTTTTGGTAGATTGCATGAATGATTATTCCAAGAGATTTGTGATCAGTGGAAAAACAAAACCTGGAACTGAAGCCACCATGATGCTACAGGAGGAAAGTTGAACATGATCTGAACATGTGATTTATTCACATTGCCAAAGATGCATACTGTTATTTGCCAGATATTCAAAATTCTGGTCATTAAACTACCTTGGCCAATCCAACTTTCTAAAGGAAATGGAAAGGTGACAGGTTCTGTACACAGTACACTATTTTTCTTGGCATGTCATCTTGATGTTTTTTGTTTGGTCTTGTCTCAAAGAGGTGATGGCCTGGGATAGAATTCATGATTCGCAATTTATTTACATATTAGAACAAATCCAAATTGGAAGGGTACGAATTCAGCTCTTGTAGCTTACATATGATTTCTTATAATTTAGATATGTTATTTTGGTATCAATCAATTAGGAATAGGTTTACATAGTTATGATTCATTTGCATTACACATCTAAACGATTACATAACATAAAACCTTAATGAAATGGAGGATTTTTTTTTTCATTTTTGTGTTTGATTTGAGAACCCCTTGAACGCCTTCTCAAAAAGGTTCTCAAAAATTCAAGATAGATCTAATTAGACTCTTTTTTACTTTTTTGTTGAATTATTTGGTATTTCCACTATGGAATATAGAGCAGACTAGTAGAAGAAAAAAATTCTTTAGTGATTCTCTTCTTTTGATGAACTTGGGGGTTTGGTTCCAATTGTGGGATTCTTTTTTGCTTTGCTGCGTTTGCCTGGGCAATTTGGTTATCCAGGAACAAATAATCAAATCTGTGAAGGAAAATCAAGCAGCCAAGCTAAATGCCTACAATTATATCAACACTAAATTTTGAAATGGAAACTAGTTTGCACACCTGTTCTGCCGGATTACAGTTGAAATCTAGGTGGGTTTGGCATTTTCAAACTTCCATGAATGAATTTAGAATGACTGTTAATAAAATTGTTGCCCACATATGCAATTCTGTCCAGCAACATCATACCTCAATAAAATACTCGATAACTATTAGTGCAACATTGACAAAGCAAAATGTCACCGAATCTGTATTTTTTTCCCCTTTTTGGATAGATACAATTGGGAGATAAGATAAGTTTGCTATAAATAATACAGGAACATTCCTCTACAGTTTCCTTCCAACAGACAGTCACATACTCTATGCTCTGATGGTCCAGTACATTTTAACTAACAGAATAATACTATCATAAACAAGCCTGAAAATCTACAAGAACATTGCTGCCCAGCACAGTTGTACGAAAATGCTACAAAGGAAAAATTTTGTTGTGGATAACAGAGATAATACTCATGTGATATCTTCTGCTTCGTAGAACAACAGCGTATCAATGGTTTCCTTATTCTTGGGACCATTTCTTGAATTCCTTCAGAGACCAAAGTTGCATAGTGTCAGGAATTCCATTTCAGTGTCAACATACTTGGTCCACAGAGCTTTGTACTGGTTCAAAGCAACATCAAGCCAAGGCTTCATATTCCCGTTAAAATGTATCACTGCAGCACCAGCAATAACCTCAGGACTGATGTTTGGATTATACCCAAGGCCCATTACATGCCATGATTTGTCAAGTGGCTTTGTATTGCCGTAGAATGTCATCAGTCCGGCAGGTAGAACAGATGTGGGATCCCAGAGCGCACCATCCTCATTCTGCCATGAAAATATTGAATCACATATTCATTCACATATCAGTGCCTGCTTTGGTGAGTGCAAATGCATGGTAGTAAAATGCAATTATGGGCAACTATAAGCATCATTTGCATAATTGCATGCATATATAGTATATTACACAGAGCAGGGCAACACAGGTCAAGATAAAACACAAACACAAATTGTACATTGAGGATTTTGTTATCTTATGTTTCAGTGCCTGCTTTGGTGAGTGCAAATGCATGGTAGTACACGATAAGCCATTGACTACAAAAGCTTACTACCTTAAGGCTCAGCAATAAAACATCACATGCATGACAATAGGAACCTAGCAATGTGTTCATCTTATGTTTCATGGGCCACTAGTTAAGAAGTCAAGACTGTGAAGTTCACAATCAGGTGACTATTATACACTAAAAACTGATTATCATCCTTTGGATCCTAGTTTAAAATATTGGGCCAGACCGTGGTTGAACTGGAAAATCTGAAACCAGTAGGTTTGATGATTTGGATTACTACAAAGAATGTTCTATTCATACATATTGACATGAAAACCAGATGAACAAGGGTTTGCAATTTCTTTTAAGGGTAAAATTTCGACCCCCATTGGTAGAACAGTAATACGTGAAATTCAAGCAAAATCCGAACAAAAAATATCGAAAGTGTCCGAAACCTATTGAAACACTGACAGTTTTTTGTTTTTGTGCCAGTTTGGAAATCGTGAAATTCGAGCAAACTTTTGTGAAATTGTGAACCTATGAATGTTGTTTGGAACCTATATAATCTTAAAAATAAGAAAAACGGTAACCATAAAAATAACTAACATTAAGGTATAGTTTAAGATAATATTGAGTTGTGAAACAGAAGAATTAGGAGCTCATGAAATATATGAGTATGACCACATTGTGCAATTGTATGGGACAATCCATCTAGTTGATAAATATTTATGCATGTGATTGATATCTGATTATCCACGCACAACTATCAGTGATTAACGATATGAGATAATTGGAATGGTCATCCAAGAGATCACCAGACCAAGAGACCACATAATTCTTCCTTCCAAAATATTTCACAAAAGGACTGTGGTGGGCTAAAAATTCCTATACTAGATACCCACTCAGGTTATTTACAAATGGAAGAAAAATCAAGGCTGCTGAATCACATGATGATCAATTGCAAATAATCTTAAGCAGAACTTGCGGACAGCAAGCTAGTGAAACTTCTAAACTTCACTTTGCATGCAAAATCAAATGGCACTGGACAGTTGCATATCAATCCCAATGTACTCAAATGCTACTGCTTACTCATCGTAACCAAAGATCTCAGTAACTTACCATTTCCATATACTGATGGAACAGCTCCGTGCAGCCATCTCGCCGCCATGCCTGGAGATCATACACATTGACCCCATATGCCCATGCACATGCGCCAGGATCGAACCGCTCCTGCACTATTTCCTGCGTGAAGTTGAGATACTTCCTATACCTCCTGAATCCCCCGAAGCACATCTCCACAGCACCATTCACCTTCCCATCCAAGTCGAGATGCCAAAGCCCTGCCAAATCCTTCTGCACCACCACATCGTCCTCCAAGAGCACCACCCTCTGCAGTGCCGGGAACATATCCGGCAGGTAGAACCTCAGGTAATCGAGCAAAGCCACGTCCCTCTTACCAGCCTCGATCTGATTGAGCACTGGCGAGGACGTTGCATTAAGGAAGGGGAAGTCGGAGTAAGCGAGGAGCTGGACGTGCACGCCGAGCGGTGGCGGGCGGCGGGCGAACCAGACGCGGAAGGCTGGCAGGTACATGGGCGCCGTGACCACGTGGAAGACATGGCGCGAGGGGTCGGCCGCGGCGCGGGCAGCTGAGGCCACCACGACGGAGACGGCAAGCACATTGTCAGAGAATATGGCGTAGTGATACAGCGAGGGGTCATCGAACTCGGGTGACGGGTCGGGATCGTCGGCAAATGCGGAGGGTTTGGTGAGGCGGGCCTCGAGGAGGCGCATGGCGAGGCAGTGGAGGGATTTGGGGGTGGAGCCAGCGGCGATGCGGGAGGACATGCGGCCCGCGCGGCGGGCGCGGGCGAGCTGCTCGCCGACGGCGAATACCGTGTCGGAGAGCTTCTGGATCTTGGACTGCGTGTCGAAGCCCTCCTTGGAGTCGGCGGCGAGGATGCGGGCGAGCTTGATGCGGTCGCGCGCCTCCTTCTCCAGGGGCTTCACCGCGTCCTCGGGGAGGGAGAGGTGGGACGCGAGGCGGGACGAGAGCGCCGACAGGTCGGAAGACATGGTGGAGAAGGACAGCGACTGCGCGGCGGACGCCTCCTTGAGCTTCCGCGCGTGGGCGGCGTAAGCCGCGAGCACCGCCGCGTGGTCCGCCGCGTGGCGGCGGATGGCGGCGAGGCGGGACGGCGGGGAGGATGCCGAGGCGAGGGGGGAGCGGGACGAGGCGGCGGGCGCCGAGGAGAGGAAGAATGAGAGAAGCGCCAGAAGCAGCAGCGTGAGGAGCGCCGCGAACGCCGCGCGCCGCGGCGCGGACGGCCGGAACGCGCGGCCGCCAGCCATCGAGCGGGCGGTGGGAGTGGCTGGCCGAGTAGGGGGAGGAGGGGAAGTGCAGCTGGTAGCGCCGCGTCCCGGATCTGGGACTGATGGCGAGGTGGTGGAGGGAGACGGGTGGGGCCACGTGATCCAGTGGGCCCTACCTGTCAGTGGTCGCCGGATCGGGTATCCGGGCTTAACAGTGGGTAGGCTTGTCGGTGAGGTTAGTAAACGGGGT
This sequence comes from Zizania latifolia, assembly GCA_000418225.1. NCBI lineage: Eukaryota > Viridiplantae > Streptophyta > Magnoliopsida > Poales > Poaceae > Zizania > Zizania latifolia. The sequence continues at coordinate 837,079 of KE370775.1, forward strand.
CCAATATTTGATCAGTTGATTAACTGCAGGTGGGGTACACCAATGCACCGTTCGTTACACTCAGGGAGAACTCAGTTTGTGGTAATGACATGCGGGGCTCACAGCGTTGGGTCCACCTGTCACTGATATATTAAGCTGGGGAGTAAGTTGCTTTACGTAGGAGACGGGACCGTATCCTGCCAGCCTGGCTACATGGACAAATGACCAGAGTCTAAAATAGACAGACATTCTGATCTCAATTCGAAACAATCAAATTCGAGCATAATAATTTACTGATTTAAAATTCAGAGGACGGAGCGACCGACAAGAGTTGACTGCCTCGGCTCTACTTTCAAAATTTTCGCTTTCGTCACTAAGCAGCCGTACCATTTCAAGCTCAACCGTGTATTTGCAAATCATACGTACACAATGGTGTACAAGTTCCTTGGAAATACGCCTAGTCTCACAATACGAGCTCCTTTGAATTAGAGTATTTTCAAATGAATTTTAAGTAATTTAGTTTAATTCCTGTATTTCAAAGAAGTCGTATAAGACCTATTAACGAATGTAATTTTAGCTTTCCTTCTCCCTCTCCACTTATGCACATAATAAACAAGTTCATAAAACCTTTACATAAGTTTTAATGGATCAAATAATAAGCAAGGGCCACTACCAGGACAGGGGAAAGGGCACAATATCATTAACTATGGCCCAAAATAAACTCAGCCCACAATAATTAAGGGCCTATAAGTCTTAAAAACATAGCAAACAAATACAAGGGCTTATAAATTACACACGTACAAAAAATATTAAAAAAGCAGCCCATAAAATAAATAGACCTCAAACAGACGAACCTACTATGAGGCCCATTGATAAATCTCTCCACAAAAGACCATACAAGACAGTCGGCCCAAATGACCATACAAGAATTTAGCATGTAATCATTTCAGACCATACATTAAAGTTAGTATCGTGCTAATTCCAGGCTAGACATACTAGAGATACGAATCTAGACATAAATCATACCAGTAATCAATATCAACTAGATAAAAATCTAGCTTTGCATACTCTTTATCACAACATTCTTTTTTTCACTTCTGTTTTTTCCTTCCTTTGGTGCAGATTTTTTCCTTGTTTTTTTCACCCTGCACTTTCACTGCCTTTTTTGTTTTACACATCTCTGCTGCCAACACAAAATAACGAACGGGCTAGGTGTAAGATTACAAGGACCTACAGAAAAAAAAATACATTTTAACTTTTCTGTATAAAAATACAACAAAGGAAAAATAAACTACGATGCGAATACAAGCAACTTGACACAACGACGCAACAATTCGTGAATTTTTATGGCTATTTCTGGTTATAAGTAGATGAAAAACTCATTGAGCAACAAAAATTGGTGTCTTTATTGTCTTCATCTTACTACAACGGTATGAGATGTTATGCTATATCTTAGCAATCGATACACTCACCCTTATAAGTTGTTGATCTTTCTGGTGTAGGTGAACCCTATTTCTACAAACAATCAAAAAACAAGATATATAAACAACTAAAATTGCTGGATAAAAGGAGCACAAAAGATAATATGGGGTAGTACAAATAAAAAAACGACGATGTAACCGATAATAACTTTACCTGACAAAATAGCAATAGCTAAACATTAATCTGACAAGATCTAACTAAAAAGTTAAGACCCTAAAGGTATTTAAGGAGCTAGATATATAAGGAGGTCATCGCATATGAAACCACATAATTACAAGTAGATTTAAAGTCCGACGACAAAATTTGACTCGAACAACAAAAGTAGTTATCATTGTTTTGACAATTCCAAATGACTGGGATCAAATTTTGGCATGGAACAAAAAATGATCGGAAAGTAGACTTCCTAAATTTTTCATAAAGTCTAAGATCAACTAAATCGGAGTGAGTTGGCATACTAAAGTTATGTTTGTTTTAATTTGGCATATATATATATATGCTGAAGTCTAAATCTGAATTAAAGATGTATCAATCTTGTCATCTCTTTAAATCAAATATAGGAAACACACCTTTAGTTGTTTAATATATAGGATACATATGGTTATATCCGTACATGGTTATATCCGTACGGTTGATATCCTCATCAGCATGGATTTTTTTGGTTGGTGCAGAACTTGGACAGGAACCCGCCGCATTACTCCGGCTGGAATGGCACGTCCCGGCGCTAGTGCCGTATGTTCCCATTTCCCACTCCAAACTCACTAATTTCTTGGTCACCGTACCCGTTTGGTTTTCCTGCTCATCGTTGGATTGATTGGTTCTTTGGCCGCTCGTTTTTTGAGTGGAAGGGCAAGGCAGCATATGCCATGGAGATTGGAGCCTGCATGTTGTGTCCGATGCTTTGATTGCATCGTGGTCTACTTGTCTCCCTGTGTGTACGTTGATAACTGGGATATAAGTAAGGTTAACACAATTAATCTGAAAATGGCAACTTCAGCTTCACTGCTCCTTCTGTCAGCAGATTTCACCGTGGGTTAGTATCAACATTGTTGTTTAAAGCATGCTATCTCACTGGTTATTTTTCAGAATCCTACAATATTCTTCCTCAGATTCTTCCACCATTGGCTGCTACGATGAAGCAGTTTTATCATCTTTGAAGAGTTACTGCCAGGTACCAACAGGTACCAAATCAAATCAAATCGTTGATTTGGTAGGGGCAAGATTAAAAAAACAGCAACATCCAACTGGCCAAAGAGAGCATGCC
>KE370775.1:840927-855083 GCA_000418225.1 Zizania latifolia
GCAGGGGCTAGGACGCTAGGTCATCCGCACTCCACAGGACCGCAGCAGTGGCAGCACGCAGGTCGCAGGCCCTTGCAACGCCATTACGGGCCGGGGAAGGCCCAAGGCCGAATTTGAGCCACTCGCAGCAGGCCGCAGGCCACCACCCATAGCCCACAGGCAGGCAGGCCATTGCTCTTCTGGAATTCGGTTTCTTCGGTTCTTCGGTTTTCCATGGGTAAAAACCGAACCGAAAACCGAAAACTGAAGTTAACAAAAATAAAAACCGAAAATTATAAAATAAACCAAATAGTGCTTTATTCGGTTTGATTCGGTTCGGTTCGGTTTTTGATTTTCGGTTAATTTTTGCCCACCCCTACCAAGAAGTAGAAGGCCTCCGTGCAAAAAAAAAACCACATCGCAGATCACAACCGAGACGGCCCACTCAATCGGTCTCCCACCCAACCGGCCAGGGCAACGTTCCGCGAGACGGCGGCCCAGATCGCTGTACCATTTTACGTCCACACAGGTATCGGAAGGTACTATTTTAATCTCAACCGTTAGATGAGTATAATCAATGGCTTAGATTTGATTCGGTTCGATTCGGTTTTCGGTTTTCGGTTAATTTTTGCCCACCCCTACCAAGAAGTAACAGGCCTCCGTGCAAAAAAAAAACCGCATCGCAGATCACAACCGAGACGGCCCACTCAATCGGTCTCCCACCCAACCGGCCGGCGCAACGTCCCGCGAGACGGCGGCCCAGATCGCTGTAACCCGGCGAACCACGCGACGCGATCGATCGGAGAAGAAAACCTTCGCGAAATGCCATTTCGAATGCAGACATGGATGCAGGAGAATAATCGACGTCAGATGTCATGTCACACTGCGGTCACTCGACGCAGCAGCAGCAGCAGCAGCAATGGAGCGTTAACCCTATCCTCCTCCTGCAGCCCATCCCAGCATCGAGCAATCAGCCATGCATGCATCCAGACGCATGACAAAACGAAACAGAGCACCACGCCACCACAAATCCGGCCGATCCAACGCACGATCGAGACACGACAGAAATAAAGCCGGGAGAACATCAGGCTCGCAATATTTTAGCCTAATCATGGATGCCCAAACAGGAGCAGCACCAGATCCCATCCCATCCGCGGCGCCCGGCACCCCTGCATTCGTCCATGTCACCGGCGCTGTTCAAAAAGCGCGCCGGCCGGCCGCACTGCCGCGGCGGCGGCATGCAGCCACAGTCTACAGGGATGGATGGCGTCATCATAGGTAAACTACAAACCTGACCAAACAAGCGGGTGTAGATGTAGTAGTAGCCGGCCTGTGGCAGGTCAACCGGTCGGCGGTCGATGGACGATGCTGCCGTTATCGCAAACAGTGCTTATTCGTTATCGTTGCGTTATGCTCTTTTTTTCAATCGGGGATCGGGGAAGAAGAAGAAGATTAGATCGATGCTTCATTCTTGTAAGTTCTAGCTTTGCTTTTCTCTGATTAGAGAGAAGGAAATAGTGCTCCTGGGTCTCCTCGCGGGTTGACTTTGACTTCACTGTTTTTAGGGTCTACATTTAACATTGTGTAGTAGCTTTGCTACGTGTCTTCTATACTGCCGTTTAGGCCCGTTGTTTCTATATTTTTTTTATGGTACAACAAATCATTGTACACCATCTGTTGCCCACTGAACTCAGGCTAATCTCCCTCCTAACTCGTATGCGATAAAATATTATTTAATCTATACTACTTAAAAAAGCTAGACCATCTGTTGCCCACTGAACTCAGGACTAATCTTCCTCCTAACTCGTATGTGATAAAATATTATTTAATCTATACCACTTAAAAAAAAAAGCTAGTGGTAGTAAATCTGTCACCATCACTAACTTCTCATTGACACGTAAACCCCTATTGTTAGTAAAATTTATATTACTTTTAAAATCGATATATTACTTTTAAAACCGAATTACGATGAATGTTAGTTTATCATGTTTTAAGTTATTTGTATTATTTGTATGGTGTTCTTTTAATATTGTAAATTTTTTTCGTTGCAACGCACAGACACTTAACTAGTACCATTTAAATTCTATTGAAGGCGGTTATTATAGTCTAACAAGTAATGAATCAATATTTACTTAATTTGATATTAAAATCCATAATATTAATTATACAATACAAAAATATTATGTTCTAGTTTTGAATTTAATTTTCAGAATATAAATTACAGATTGAAGAAGAAAACTTGAGTTTACAAGAAAGCTTAGTTATTTTTTTGAATTTTATATAATTTATGATTGACATAATAGTAATTTGAGGCTTTGGAATACAATAAATTTTCTTGGTAGAAAGTTTTTTCACATCTATATTTACTTTGGTTAATGTTGATTTTTCTATGTCTTAAAACAGATATTTGAAAATTCAGATTAACCTCAAGCTGGATGTTGCTTATCTGGTGGATATTTTCCTTCAGGATTATATTGTCGGCAATTTATACACATTTGCCTGGTGCCTACACATCACTTGATCCATCGTGTAGTGTGAGTTCCTATATGAAACACATGGAGCTGAACAGTCGCAGTTCAACATCTCTCTTTTTCTAAAGGAAAAATAAAGAAATCAGTATATATTTATTCATTGCTTATCGTTTTCTGCCGTAGCTTTGTCTCATCTTCTTGCTGCGTCCTGTCCTGCCCGGCCCACCACGCTATTTACTTTTGATTAATAATTAAAAAATATTTATGTTTAGTGTTATATATATCATATAGTTAGATTTGTGCGTGAATGTATGATATTCTTATTCTAATAATTATTGATGATATTGAATGTAACTGATGTTCAACGTTCTTAGTTGAAAATCTTATAAAAATTTATAAGCCCGTATATTATGTTTTGGAGTGGTGTGATATTCTTTATGCCACTAGATCGGTTGCACGAGCACGACTCGAAAGAGAAAGAGGCGCCATCGCCATCGCCTTCCCCTGACATGGACACCATGCACCTCTGCACATCGCAGCGACCGCGACGCGCGCTCGGTCAAGCCCGGCGCGCGCGCCGCGATCGGTCAGGCGGTCCGCGCGGCGCGCACGGCTCGCGGTGGGCGCGCCCTGGCACCGATGGCGAGGTCTCCGGGGGAGCCATTTCCCGCGCCGGGCGCGCGCGCGCGCGCGCGAGGCTTCGCTGTCGCGGCCGCGCTCGCTGGCCACAGCCTGCTCACCCTTTTTCGGCCAAATATTCTCCGAAAAGGAGAGAACCATCAACCATGGCTTGCAGCTGCAGCTCGGCCACTAGTGCGTGTCTGCCTGCCTGCCTCCTCGTGCCAACGGGAAAAGGAACGAACAGATCAATCAAATTCTATATTTATGCGCACCTTTTCTCTTCTCTTGTAGTGATCGATATCGTAAATGTAAATTTTGCTTTCGTTTTATTGCATCATCTGGGAAGGTGAAAAGAGTCTGCTTGACTTTTTGAGCCAACCAAGAAAGCATTAATAATCCTAGTTACATGGATCGATGCAAGTTGACCACTTGGCTAATCACCTGCTTGGACTAGAATAACTGAATAAGATTGGCAGCATTCAACTTGATAGCAGAATTAAGGTAATAACAGATTCTTTCAAGACGTTTATGTTCGTCTGTTCATGGACGAGCAACTGAGCAAGTACTACAGTACTAGCTGTTTCTTGGCTGGACACGACGCTTGCAGTTTCCTCTCCCCTGCTTGTCACATAGTTGCACGAGCTGCACGCGAAATACAGCATGAAAAAAACTTCCACGAATCCAGAAATTTCATGCGCTACAATCAATTGTCCACATCGTGATAGACCAAGTATGGACATAGTAAAAAGCAGGGTGTACGGTGCTAAGCAGTGTTAACTGATTTCTAAGTTAGAATGTTAATAAAAGATATTTATTTTTTTGAGGAATTGAGATCCTCAGCAGTCGAAGAACAGAGGACAATCGACGGATCCCAACCATCCCACTGGAATCTAATGGTGCAGAGCCATCTTAACCATCGCGAAGCTCACCTCTGACTGTTGCGAAGTGGATCCCGGTGACCACTCTGCACCATCGGATCTCAGCGGAACGGTTGAGATCCGACTGCTCCTGACGTCGATGTCAGAAGAGCTCGATCCTTTTTGGAGTGGTGACAAGGGCACCTCTCATATAAGATTTAAATCACCATAATATTTCCGTTTCATATTATATATCATTTGACTTTTTTTATACTAGAAAGTTTTTATCTTTGATCAAATATAAATAAAAATATATTAATATACACAATATCGAATAAACAAGCTATTAAAATATATCTACTGGTCGATTTAATAAAACTAATATGATGTTACAATTATTGAATATATTTTATAAAATTAGTCAAAGTTGAAAAGTTTGATCTTAAAAAGTCAAACAATTTACAAATACATAATGGACGGACGGAGTATTAGATAGGCAACCAGGAGCCGTATCTGTATCAATTCAAAGCCATTATTCGTCAACGGAGATGGAATCAGCCAGTAGCGGAAAATGGGCTTGGACCACGGCCTCTACAGGGGAAAAAGGCGCACACACCGCTACCAGCTTGCACTAAAAGGGAGCTTAAACGAGAGCAATGTGGCCGTAGAAAGGCGGGAGAAGAACGCACACGTCCATCGATCGAGACGTTGTTTTCCTCCGAAGGGGAGGAAATTTTTAAAGCATGCGACATGGTAGCAACTAGCAAGAAGCAGGCGATAGTTGCGAGAACGAAAGCTCAAGCGAGCGAGGGAGCTAACCACTGACGAGGAAGAAGAAGAAGAAGGGAAGAAATGTCGCGTCGCCATTGGGCAGAACATGCGCCACCACCAAGCTAAGCGACTAAGCGTGCATGCATGTACTGTAAGTTGGGGCAATTGTCGCTAGTTGGAAGAACGACCTCTCTAGAGTGGTAGGTCAACGCTGGGAGCTTTAATCCTCGTCGATATCGATCGATTGATCAGGCAACAGGCGTTCAGGCTGGATGATGATCATGTCGACATTGCTCATTACATCTTGCACAATGTAATGTAGTTTCATATATATATAGGAGATTTGATGTGCATTATTGCGAATCTTAGACAGTATTTGGGAGGCCTAAAACTCTGAATGTTTTAAGGTCACAGCTGAGCCACGGTGATTGCGTCTCCAAGGGCTCAACTAAGCACTGGACATCGAGCTGCTAAGCACAGTGGCCAAAAAACAAATTCGATGGCTGGGACTTCACGACCAGGTGCACCTGCACAAGAACCTAGCTAATATATATATATATGTAGCTAGCTACCGACAGTTCACTAGTACCATGTAATTTGGAGTCTGACAAAAGTAGGCAAATGGTGAGTACTGGGTGGTGGCAAGAGCGAGCTGGCAGTGCCTGACCTGTAGAGAACACTGCTAAGCCTAGCTACAACCGTCAGGTTTTGGGTGGTAATAGATGTTGTCTTGTGTGCTTTCATGATCAATTGGATTAGATTTTGAGCCCTAGTACTCTAGGTTTTATGCTCAGACACTTGTAAAGAGGTTGGAAAGGCCTGAGCAAGTTGCAAAGTTCAGAGGGTCTCCTAGAGTATTCATCCCTGCAGTTCATGCATCTTGAAATTTATCTGACCAGGAATTAATGAATGTCTGCATAGAATTCAGTTTAAAGAATAGGTTGACACAAAAAGATAAGTTCTTAGAAATCACAATCCTAAATGTCAAACTGGTGCAGGTTAGTCCAACAATATTCAACCCACTTTCGATCGCCGCAGATTGGGAGCCGCACAAGTCTGTTCAGTATCGTCCACGAGACCATTACAACCTAGCAAAATCAATCTGAAATTCTGAACTGAAGATGCCCATGTCGCAATAATGCAATTCGTTTTGCCGGTGATAGAGGAGACCATCCAATTAAGCACTGCATTCGTGTTCGCACACCTAATCATCACAATTATTTTGGAAAAAAAGTAATCACCACAGTTATCAGTTGAACAGAAGGACCATAACACTTGATCATTTCTTGAAAGTGCAGTGCTTTGAGTATGACCAATTAAAAGGTCTCAAGTTTGTACTGAATGAGCTATAATTAACATGATCCGGCCACTTGGATCTCAGAAGTTTATGTTAATTGAGTGAAATCTGAAGAGCTATCCTACAATAGTTGACCGATGGCATTCCAATAACTTGGCCGGTCCTATACCAAGAAAATAAATCCTAGGTCAAACATGCTACTGTGGAAATGTATATACTCGTCAACTGCAACTTTTGGACAGTGTCTTTTTCTGTCACGTATTATATAAGTTGTTTGACTTTTTATAAGTTAAATTTCTCCAATTTTGATAGTATTTATAAAAAATATATCAATAACTATAACATCATAATAGTTTTATTATATTTATTTGATATTATAAGTATTGATATATTGGTCTTTAAACTTGATCAAAGTTAGAGAAATTTAATTTAAAAAAGTAAAACAACTTATAATATAAAACAACTGAGAGTATATAGAGGGGTTCTATAATATTTGCTTTTACGATTCTGCAATTTTTGAAATGGATGAACAGTGTCAAAATCTCTCAACTTTGTTTGAATATGTGACATCTGATATACTGATACTAACATATATAACAGTTTGTGGTTGTTGTGTTGCGCTTGTTTTTTAATCTAGTGTAGAAACTAAAAACCTACAATAATTATATTTTATTTTATGAATCAAATTAAGGTCAGATAAAATATGTTATACAACTATCGATCACATCTTCATAAGTTGTTTCATATTCTCGAATATCAACAAAATTACTATTTATAACATAGATTAAAATAAAATCTGCTTATCTAAAATGTTAAAGGAAATATTGCACCAAACAAGATTAAGATAAAAGTTGGCAACCCTAGAAACTACCCACCAAGATGCGTTGCGTCACTCATAGTCATTAGTCCTTTTTATGTCAATAATGGAAGAGAGAAAAGAAAGATGTCACCTCTTGTGGAGATGTGTGTCATGCTAATGCATCTATCGTCGTCTAGGAGGAACTGCCATTTCCCTTTCGTTGGGAAAAAAGTCAGAAATAAACAAAACCAAGCTTGATAAAAACATGCGATTTCTCAAAATTAAGTGCGTTTTATGTGTTGGGATGGACTTCCACACACACACGCACGCACGCGCATGCTTTGCTTCCGGACAAAGGGAAACAACTTTCACTTGTCCCTTGCTTCCTCCAACTCCCACAAGCAAGATGGACATTGTTTTTGTTGCAGTAATAAGAATTAACAATAGGTTTCAAGTAGCTTCAAAGAGATAGCCGTACGAGGTATGTTTAGACTAGTTTAGTCTCCGAACAGAATAATAGACTTATGTTCAGCGAGTGGTTATCTTAATGTGAATATCAAGTATTCGATTCCTATATCCCTTACAAAGGGTCAATATTTATAGATAGGAATAAAATAGAGTAATACTGACTTATCATCTACTTACAATCGATATATCACAGTATCGTATATAAAGTAACATAAAGATTGTATAGTAACATACTGTATAAACACTAAAGTACTCGTTACATGTGCAACGAAGTCTTCATTCAGGCCTTTAAGACTTTTAGCATTGAATGCGTGTCTTGTCGGAGGGGATGTGAGCCCCTGATTTCGGTACTCTCCTCAAGGTAGTTTTGGCCCTTTGAAGCCTTGCAATGAGGCCGTGCTCCGAAGCCTTGAGTTGGCTTTGGGATCCCTACCGGTAGACCGAACCCTGTAGATCATTTGGAGAGCATGCTATTCGGAGTCTCTCGAACACTTTTCAGAGTGTGCCAGTTGTTGTTTATACGGCGTGAATATTTCACCCCAACAGTTTTCTTGCACAATTCTTTAGGGTTCTTGTTTTGCAACTAGTAGTTGATTGATGATTGATCATACTGTAGCTAGCTGAACTCACTAGCATGTCCTCATCAACCACTTATACTTGGGGGCAAGAAAATTACCACCCTGAATTTGCAGTGCATTTACACTTAATTTGGTACACACATATGTTTCATCTACTAAGCAATCTAGCATTCTAGCTAGATGGCTTGATCTACCACCCACCCAAAAGCAACATCTCAACAGGGCAGGCCTTGAATTTTCTGTTCGAAATTTCCGAAATTTGTTTGATTGCATTCCGAAATGTCAAACCCTGCAGCATGGATCCACTGATCTATCAGACAGCAAGCAGATGGCAATTTATCACCAGAGTTAGTGGTATTAATTCTTCCCCTGACCAGAGCCGAAGGACTTCTTCCCTCAGCAACCATCCAGTGTACTCTTCTGGTAGTCCGACACCGGTATCAAGCAGGCTCAAGAACTAGGGTGATCTTCCAAACAATCAAATGGATCTGATAATCCTAGTCACCAGTGTGGCACAGTAGCAGCACATACAGCAGATCGAACTTTGCACGGAGGACACACCACAATTAAGCCAAGAGGCAGCTTAGGTGCTCATCAGTAGCTTACTGCCCTCATCTAGCTGCTTGCATTGACCACTGGCCAGCCAGCCAGCCAGCAAGTGGATATGGCATTGCATTTGCACATAGCAGTATAGCACACTGCTCTGAATTCAGGGATACATTCATGCATGCACATGAATGACCTGAGCCTGAACATTGCAGGGTCCCCAGCTGCCATGCAGGTGCAGGACACTGCACAAGGGCCTCCTCCTAGCTGTCACTGCCTCACTGCAACGAGTAATCTCTCGTGGAGTCATGGTCAGTGTACTGGAGTACTGCTGACGCAATTATATCCAAATTCTTGAGCTGACTGAACACGCACAAGGGGAACAGGAGCAGTCCATAAGGCAGGGCACGCCATTGATGATGGCATTCAACTCTGACTTCCACACACAGATCGTCAGTTGCATGCTGAAGCTGACAGACGAAGACTTCAGACTTTTACTCGACTCTGAAGACACACACTGTGGCTATATTTATTGTCCTCTGAATCCTCGATCACTCTCTCTGTCTCTCTCTTCTTTATCTTCTTTCTCTCCCTGCGTGACATAAAACTCGTTTGTACCTGCAACTGCTACGGACGAGGAGGACTGGAGGAGAGAAAAAATGGCGAAGCCCAAGGTAGAAGGCTCGCATTGTGACCACCCAAACCTTTGGAAGCCGATGAAGTAACTCACAATTGCAGCATTTTGTCAATGGTGACACGCCGGTGTTTAACTACGCCTGACGGCGACAATTATTAATCACGGGGCAAATTTTGCTCTGTTCTTGGCCTGCAAAGCAGCTAGCTAGCTCGACCTCGACGTGGAGTGGTTAGGGAAGGCCGTACTACTTACTAGCGTAATCAATCGGTGATCTGCTGTCGCAAATCATCACGAGCCTAATCTGAACCTGATCACGGATGGATACAAGCATGCAGCAGAAACAAGAAACGCTGCATCCTTGCAAGCCACATTTGAACAGACTTTGCTTCGGTTTACTCCTTGCTGCTGGATACATCAGTGTCTCGAGCGATCGTTGGCAAGCAAGAAAGCAAGCAATGCATGGCTGGATGACGGATGTGGTTGGTTATTATTCAGAGAGTCCTTGCCGTTGATTTTCTGCCGCGTCTCCGTCGGTGGCGTCAGACAAGGGGCATGTACATTAGTAGATTCAGTACCTGCACGTAGACATGTAGCCGTAGGTACGGTCGGTCGCCATGGTTACTATACTACAGAAGTTGCTCAGATCCTGCAGTAGTGCAGTGTCATCCCGTACCTGTAAAAAAGTTCAGGAAAAAAACTTCGTTTCGAGCTGGTTGCCGTCCTAGCAGATCGAGAAAATATCAAAGCCTAGCTAGGATGCAAGTTGCTGCTCCTCCTCTAGTCGTCGTCGTCGCCGCCGTTCTACACTTCTACCGGCGCGTCACGAGACACCGACGTCCGCGTAGGCCGATCGATCGAGCTTCGTCTCCATTGTCTCTGTCAGGAGGACAGAGAGCTAACACTGTCCAAGGTTGTTGTTTTCTCTCTGGTTTTGTACCACTTCAACAAATCTAACAAAGTGACAGAAAGTACTTACATATATCCATGTCTAGTTTCTTTTTCTCTGCATTGACCAAATCACCCATGCATTGCCCATGCCGACATGTATACGGTACAAATTAAGAACTTCTAATCTAGTTTTTGCAGAACTGGTAGTATAGTACAGAAGATTAATAAATTTCCTGGTTTGTTTTGTGCAGAAATTTGTGATTTTGCTGATCGATGATCAGCAAGAGCACCCTCCTAATTGTGACGAGCAGCTACGCACAACTGGCTAATGACACCGGATAGCATTTTCTGAACCGGTTATCATGATAACCGGTCCGATTCACATTATTTCTGATACAGATTAGCAAATATTAGATTGGTGACAACTTGCCATCTATTAGTGAGATCAACAAAAACCGTAATTTTAGGGGAACCTAGTGACGAGATGCTCACGTGGTCGGACTCCGACTTGCTACTGGTTACTAGCACTTGATCACATAGTCACACACTCACGCGCAAAGAAGCATACGAGGTTAATTAGGGTATAATTAAAATGCAGGGATTGATTAGCCAATAGGTAAACACCCATCTCCTGGATCCAATCGCCGTCCGACAACAGGGCCGGATGGAATTAAAATACTTGAACGGATCGAAGAATCTCCTGAGTTGCATGATCCCCAGCCGTTGGATCGACGATAGACGGTCCGGAACGATCACAGGGCTAACGAAAATGGATGTGAGTACATAGTTTGGTGGTGTCCTCTTTGTTTTTTTTGTTTCTGATGGTAAGTGCGTTGAGATCCGTGCAAATATAGAAGGAGAAAGTAGCACGCACTTAAGCATAATCCTCTGTTAAGACAGTCACCGCTAGCTCGTTGGCTCTGAAACGATACGAATATACTTCTTCCGTCTAAAAAACTACTTATCTTTAAAATATACTTTGTTTCGTACCTACATTCTATTTGTAAATTAAAAAATTATATTATTTCAATACCTTTTAACTATCACTTTATAATATTATTTATTACTAATGATTATCAATTTATTTTTTTTCTTCTCATTAATTTATTGATTTTATTTTAGAATGATTTTTTTGACAAATGAAATAACCGCCATATATATATATACATGTATTACGCTAATACCAAAATTATCAGGTAAGTTCAATTAAGAAGGTGCTTAGGTGCAGAGAAATCTCGATAAAAGTACGCAGGTCGACGTACTCCTCTTCACTTTCTCAAAATCTCGATAAAAGTACGTCGTTGCTCGACTATTCTACACTCTATCGTCGTTTATAGATGTACGCCATCAACTCCGATGATATAGTACATACGTATATCCACACTTACAGTACACGCCGCGTGCTACATAATTACTTTTATAATTAAGGGATGCTACACAATTACCTCCATGCTCAATAATCAAGCAGCTCCGTTACTACCACTACCGAAGAAAAACATTTTACTAACGGGTAATAACGTATAATAGTGGCAGACATATCCCCGTCACTTTTACCACGTCAGTAAAACCATGTCATTAGTGACGGGTAAACACTCGTCACTAAAGGGTCTCTTCAGGTTGACATCGTGTCCAGCATAACCCCTGTTAGTAACAGGTAAACAAGTTCACCTATCACTAAAGGTCAAACTATAGTGACGGTCGACACTTTGAATCTGTCACTATAGGGTATTTTTAGAGACGAGTCTCAATGGCCACCCATCACTAAATAGGGTCATGCCGGATGCGACGTGGACCTAAAAGGACCATTTAGTGACAAAGAGTAACTGACACCCGTCACTATTGGGAACCATTAGTGACAGGTATTTATTTAGACCCGTTACTAATGTTATGGTCATATTGTAAAAAATAATTTTTTAGGCTGTATTCTAAATCAAAGTCAGGATTTGGCAACCAACATTATACATTGCAAACAACACAGAATTCATCACAGAATGCCATCATCACAAATTGTATTGCACAAACAAAACATACATCACAAATTATATTGCAAAACATCACAGATTTCATCAAATGTTACAAGTTATATTACATCATAAGTTCACAACCAACAAACATTAATTCTAGTCTTTATGATAGAAAGTGCCTCCCTATTTGAAGACATGGTCCACAAGGAATGATGCTAGCCGTGAACGGATGGCCTGCAAGTCAGTCTCGTCAAGATTACCTTCAGGTGTGTTAAATTCCTACAAATTGAGTTTTTTACGTTAATCGGTATTTACATAAGTGAAATATAAATTCAACACAGAAACGAAGTACATGATAATATCTTATGTCGGGTGATTTAAAATCCGCTATCTTTAAGGCCAACATCATATAGTGTGCGACATAAAATCCGCATTGGTTTCTAAGAGGTTGAGTGTAGCACTATTATGGAAGTACACGGTTAGTTTAGATGACACATTTAATTTTAAAAGGCAAACATTTAGAGACTTACCGGCACTGCGGTTTTATGCACCAACTGTCGGCGTTCCATTGCGTTTGATGTCCTGAGACCGACACCAAAAGCTCTGTACTGAGGTACAACAAAATTGAGTTAAGTGAGAACAGGTTAAAGGTTGAACTTATAGTAATAAAGTGAAGAAAACCTTACTAGTCGATTATACTTATGATTACCAAGTAGTCCCTCTCGGTGCGGTCGCCATTTGGTCCTAACGGTCTTGCCGAGTTAATGTACCATACAATGTTCTACTTGGGAGCAAAAAGTAGTAGGACATAATATCCATTTAAGTGGTCTACGCCCATTAAAAATTATTGTCTTGTGATGCAATGGGAGAGTAACTTAGTTAGGTAGTCGACGCATGAATCCCAATCATTCTTGATGGTTGCCATTGCTAACAGTTGTGGGTCAAAAATTTTGAATGGTCGCTTCTTGCATTCTTGTCACATTAGTCTACAGATATAAAAGTAGTAATTAATACAACATAATTACGTGTCGATTTTAATTGAAAGACTAGGTTAAGTGACTTACAATGTCCAGCACCACAATAAACTAATGTCGAGAGCGTCCATATTGAAAAGATCATAGAGATCCTCGAAGCAAAGTAAAAAATAGTTGTCGGTGGTCTAGAAATTCTGTTGCTTGTACACTACAGTAACTGAAAATTTATTATTGTTGCAGCCATTCAGGTAGAATACATGGATGTCCATTACGGCTTGTCCAGCCTTTCTTACCTGATCTTGAGGGAGCAGAGCCTTGCCAGCTTGGTACTTATGGTTTGCCTGAGTCTAGGTTGACACCACATTAGGCTTCGTAACATTTTTGAACTTTCTGCCGGCGGTCTTCTTTATTTTGGTCTTTGTGACCGTTGGCTTCTTAGGCGATGGCACAGCGGTGGCACATTTACCTTGCTCCATAGGTGCAGGAGGTTGAGTAGTAGGTACAGCAAGAGGTTGAGCAGCAGGAGGTTGAGCAACAGAAGGTTGAAAAGCAAAAGGTTGAGCATGAGCCTAGCTTGCAGAAGTTTCGGCATCGACGAAAATATCCAGCCGGTTCCATTGTACCCTTGATAGAAATGCATCGTGTAGAGTGATGATTTCGTCATTCGGAGGAATAGGCAGTGCAATGTCTTCCGCGTTGGGGTGCACAAAAATAATAGACACCACTACACATCCCTCTCTTATTGGCACGATGTGTAGCTCATGCTGATATGGGTAGATCACACCCCTTGCCATCTTAATCTGATACCCCCTAGGCTTTAAGATAAGTTTGTACGGGGTTGGTTCAGTTAGCCGATCAATCGTGTCTTTCAAACCACTGCAATATTATGGGGTCACTTCTGTTCGTTGCTGCTCGACCTCTCTTGATGCACAGCTGGTCTTTCTGACACAAGCAGTGCTATCTAATGTAGCTTGATTTGAAAGGACGATACCCTGTAGAGCTAAGCTTCTCGTGATATTTGCATATAGATCCTTCTTGATTTTCTGCGAGAGTGCTTCCACATCGATTCCCCTGGACCTTCTTCGCTTCTTGTACATGTCAGCATTGTCCGAGAAACCATACTTCCAGCCTTGTTATAAGTGGGAGTCATCAGTGACGAATGATAGTTACCACCTGTCACTCATGACTTATCATCAGTGACGGGCGGCAGTTACCACCTGTCACTGATGATCAGTAGGCACCTAGCACAACACTTGTGCGGTCACCTATAAAAGTGACCGCACAAGTGTTGTGCCGACTGTTCAAC
>KE370775.1:860483-871712 GCA_000418225.1 Zizania latifolia
ATTATAAAAATATGATGGTGTATTAATATTGAGAAAAAAAATACCTTCAGCCGGACGTTGATGCTAGCGACGATGCAGGATGGTGCACTGGAGCACGTAACAGTGCGGGTCATCATCCTAGGCGCGCGTGTGCTGCAGTGGTCGGCCGGCCGGTGGCTGGGGACTTAACTGCGGTCGGTCGGCAGTTATGGGACAAGGGTGAAGTCGGCGGTGGGTGGGAGCAATAAGTGCAGAGCTCGGTGAATTTGAGATCTTTAAATACTTATCATCAGTGATGGTTATCCCTAAAAAGACGTCACTAACGGTGGCCTTAGGGTTGCGGGCTCTTTAGTGACACGGGTAAAATAACACGTGTCACTAAAGGTCACACCCTATAGTGACGGGTGGTATTGAGACCCATCACTAATGGGGGTGCCCCTCTTTAGTGACGAGTCTTAACATAACCCGTCACTATAGGGAGTAACCTTTAGTGATGGATCGTACCGTGAGCCGTCAGTAATAGGGGTGTCCCATCTTTAGTGACGGGTTAGACTACGACCCGTCACTAATAATGCAGCATTACTGATGCATGTAAAACAGTCTGTCACTACAAGTGTATTACTGACACACGTCATTGATTCATCAGTAAAGCTCTATCACTAAAAATCATTTATGTGGTAGTGTACTTTCATCTTAAAAATAATTGTATTCTTAGTGTTATCGTAAGTAAAATTATTATAACTTTAACTTTATTTATATTAAAGAGTATTAATATGTACCGTATCTAGATGGTCATATGGGCTGCTTGGGCTGGCCTGAGGTCGGCATGGCCCGATAGGATCGGATCTAGCACAACACAACTGTTCTTTCAGGTCGTGCCATGCCAAGCCTATGGGCTCAGGTTTTGGCCCAAAAATGGCACGACTAGGGCCAATATCATGTCATGTCGGTCTAAAAGCACGACAACCCGATGTGTTCGTGTCAGCCCACGGCCCATTGTCGACCGAGCGTGCATGCACAGTCGGTGGCCATACGGGAGGTGATGAAGGCCTCCTTCCAGATGTTCTTGGTTGGCCAGCGGCCACACGCCATGCAGCACACTGCTAGCAGTTACGCGCGGGCGGTAATAGGCAGCCTGCCTGCCAACACGCGGAAAAATAAGGCACCGGTGTAAAACAGTCGTGCCTCGTGCCGGCCCAATTAGTTCGGCCGATATGGCCATCTATAACCGTATCAAATAAATAAACTATAAGGATATATTTTATATTTTATAGTAGATCTAATGATACTAATTTAATATTGAAATAATTATTTTTCCATAAAACTTAGTTAAACTTAAAAATATCTAATATACTAATTTAATACTAAATTTATTTTTTTCTATAAAATTTAGTTAAACTTAAAAAAAATAAAAATACGCTTATTTTGGAGAGAGCATTAATATTGTTGTAGACCGCGTTGGGGGTGTCTGTTGGAGTCGGTCACCATGGTAAAATTTTCCGGCACGCGTACTACAGTGCTCTGCTCAGCTGCAGCCCCGTACGTGAGGGCGTGCTGCGGTCGTCATCTCTGCCAAAAACGCCGGCCCGGCCGGCCCCGCGCCCGCGCGCGCGCGGCCACAAACGCAGCGCGCGCGCGCAGTGGAGCGTGGGCTACTACCGGTGGCGCCCTACCACCTGTCCTGTGTCGTCTCCCTCCGGCCCGCCGCGGAAGGGGACGGCCAGTATACACCACACCTCGCGCGATCGCCACCATGTCCAGCTATAAATACCTCTCCTCCCCGCCGCGGAGAGGAGACCCAGGCAAGCATCTAGCACCACCACAGCTAGCGGCAGCGTCGGGTATCTCTTACAGCGTAGAGAGCTCGATCAGCTAGCTGAGCTTAGGTCGCCTCACTCGATCTCCATCACCACCGGCCGCCGGCATCGATCCCGTTTGATCTGCTCGATCGGTTTTTTTCCCGGCAGGAATCTAGCTAGCGTGAGTGTAGTTAGCTACCTTTGTGGAGAGATCGCCATGGCGGCGCCCGCGACGCCCGCGTCGAGGACCAACTCGAGGGTGAACTACTCGAACGAGATCCACGACCTCTCCACCGTGCAGAGCGTCTCCGGAGCCGTGCCGCCCAGCGTCTACTACCCGGAGAAGTCCCTCGCTGACATCTTCCCTCCTCACCTCCTCAAGAAGGTACGTAATATATCCATCAAGATCGAACAAATAGCTGCTGTCTCCTAGCTAGCTAGTGAAGAAGATAGTGAAGCTCACTAGCTCTTCGTGCATATGCATATATTTGGCAGGTGATATCGGAGGTGGTGGCGACGTTCTTGCTGGTGTTCGTAACGTGCGGGGCGGCGTCCATCTACGGCGACGACATGAAGCGCATCTCGCAGCTGGGGCAGTCGGTCGCCGGAGGGCTCATCGTCACCGTCATGATCTACGCTACCGGCCACATCTCCGGCGCCCACATGAACCCTGCCGTCACCCTCTCCTTCGCCTGCTTCCGGCATTTCCCCTGGATTCAGGTAACATATCCTATATCTCCTGCACCTCGGTCATCGATCTAAGAATGCTTGCTTGCCTAGCTACTTCTTCCTTCTCTCCCATTCATCTTTTTTTTTTAAAACAAAAAAACAAAATTTCCTCCATTCATCTCGTACCTCCTTTTTCTTTCACTTTCTAGTTTTCTTTCAATTCTGCTACAGAAAGAGCCTTATTTAATTTAATGTTATCTATCGTTTCGTCTTTTGCTTCTATTGGTTGAGTTCTAACTAATAGTTAGTACATACTCCTCTATCCCTTGTACAACTCCCCGGGCATCGATACAACCTCTAATACATACAACTAACAGAATTTCCCACAAAAACTATATACATGTTTATAAAAATTTTATAACATGTCATAGTATATCAAAATGTTTTCCCTGGTAAATATATACCCTAATATAGATGATTTCCAGTAACAAATCTTAAAATACTTTTCATATTTTAGTAGGAAAGTTTTTAAGTTTAACTACGTATGCAACATAGTACTGCGAAGAAGCTGAGCCTAACATAGTAGTCAACATGTCCTGGACGTGCACAGGAATTAGTCAAGGCTTAGTATAATTAAGCAAAACTTTGGAGCCCACCTGGCTTCTCTACTGCTGCTAAAAAAATAATCACATGATCGATGCAAATTATTAGGGAAATCTAAAGTAATTTTTCTAAATTCAATTACTCCTATATATGCACTGTACACATGAACGATCGATGCAGAACCTGACAACTGAACATGCATGTTCCAAGCAGCCAACCAAACAGCTCCCCAATTCAAGTAGCACACAAAAGTTTATACATACGTAGGACTATAGCTCAAAATAATGTGATAAAATATATTTTCTGCAGCAGAATATTTTTCTCAAATGGGTCCTTTGGCCATTTTCCTAGTCTAGAGCACAATAACTAACTGGCATTGCTTGCAACACGCTGATCAGCTCAACACACCATGTGAGAACAAGCTCATCAAATCGAATAGCCAAAGCTCTAGATAATACAAAAGCAACATAATTAACTAAAAAGAATGAGAAGACAACCAGTGTTCAGTAGTACTTTTTTATTTAGATCAATGAGAAGGATATATAGGCTGCAACTTGATGCATGCATAGTATCGTTTCATGATTAATTTGTGCATAATTAATTTGGCTTACCCAGCTGAAAGAGGCCCAATTAGTTGCCACTAATAATAATCTCAACCACCAAACACGTACAGTACCAACCAAAGAGGGTTTGACATTCGCATGGTTCCTTGCTAGCTAGCCATGCGTGTGAGTTGTATCATTGATCACTTGTAGAACTATGCACATATGTATGATGATGTACTTACTTAGCTTGGCGACGGCTGCTCCCGAGCAGCCGTCCCAATTATTGCTAGGCGTTGCTTGCAGGGAACAAATGGCATCTACGTAAACTAGTTAAAGTCATAATCAACTGTGTCAACGACAAAATTTAGATGAATTTAGGAATCTGCCACGATCTACATAGGAATTAACCTAGCTCTCTTCACACGAACTATATAGATTTGAGATAATTGACAGTACTATATATAACTTCTCTGGTCTATGTAACTGATCGATGCATGCCATGAATATGTTGAGAAAGTTGCCGGGTTTTAGCGATGAAAAGCACACACATATGCAAGCAGCTAGCTGATCGAATCACGATTGACGCATGCACTCTCGATCGGGCCTCGGCCGGGTTAATCTGCCGTGAAACCACGCAGGCCGCTAGCTTGTTGTTCGCCTCCTTTCGGCGAGAGATTCCAATACGATAGATAGATGCCGTGCGTGCGTGCATGCCAATTTCACCACGCATGCAGGCTATCTACTTGTCCATCTCTGACCCAACTTGCCCATATATGCAGCTAGCCATGCTGCCTCTGATGCTCCATATATCAGAGATGGATTCACTGATCATGCAGCTAGCTTAGCTTAGCCAGCGATCGAGTTCAATATTCGTACTTTCTTTTCCCCGTGTCTCCATCTCGATCGATCGCGAGCTAGCGGCCAGCGTGCATTAAGCCATTAACTGGGTCCGCGCGCGTCACATCTGCAACGTCGATCGATCATGGAGCTGCAGCTAGCTAGCAAGCATAGTGCAAAGTACTGCTCACTTCGTCAATCCTAGCTTCCACTTTATCCTGCCTTTAAATTAAAAAATTTTATTTCTACAATACTATTATTCACATATCACTTTATAATATAAGATATATTTATAATATTATCTTATATTAACATAAGATACTTTAATTTTTTTACTCTTACTACTAATTAATTAGCTTTCTTCAAAAGCAAAAAACAATTTTTTGGGACAGAGAAAACAGTATGTAGCTAACACTGGTCTTCACGTTTGGGCGTCCCTAATAAATATAAGCAAAAGTATACGTAGGAATGATTTTATGGTTCTTGACAAGATATCAAACATGGAAAGTTTCATGTGATGGAGGGCTTGTGTGTATGTATGTGCAGGTGCCGTTCTACTGGGCGGCGCAGTTCACGGGGGCGATGTGCGCGGCGTTCGTGCTGCGGGCGGTGCTGCACCCGATCGCGGTGCTGGGGACGACGACGCCGACGGGGCCGCACTGGCACGCCCTTGTCATCGAGATCGTCGTCACCTTCAACATGATGTTCGTCACCTGCGCCGTTGCCACGGACTCCAGAGCGGTAACTATTTTTTACGGTGGATTTTGATCTCTTAATAACATACTACTAATATAGATCAATTAATCTTCTCGATCTTCTGCTCGCTCTGAATAATTTCTGATACTTTTTAATGAATTGTTTGCTGCAGGTGGGTGAGTTGGCGGGGTTAGCAGTTGGTTCCGCGGTTTGCATTACGTCCATCTTCGCAGGGTAATTAAATGAATTACTAATTAATGACCAAACCTGATTAGACTTAAGAATTAAGGATCGATCAGTTAGGCCCAGTTAATTAATCAACTCGGTAGGATCATAGCTAGGGAAAATATTCAACCTCTGGAGTCTGGTCAAAAGAAACAAGGAGTAATTAATTAACATACGCTGCATGCCGGGAAAAAATTTGTTTAGCTGACGACATTCTTTGCTAATATATGTTCACTGCTCGGCCATATTTTATTCGATCAGAATTTAAAGCACCGTATTTTACACAATGTGACACGCATACCTTAGTACACTTAATTACTCCAGTTTCTAGCAGGTTCAGCGCATCTAGTCAGCTATATGACGACTTGTTAGATGTATTTAGGTATTAGCTTAATTAACCGTGGTACTTTTCATGTACTTCACAAAACGACGTTGCTAACATGGACTTGTAATTAACCTGTACGTACAAATTCTTTGGACCTTCCAATACTTGATACATTAATTATTTCTGACCGTATCAATACAAGGACAGGCCCAGAATTTTGATATTTTCAAGGGAATCCAATTAATTATTTTTGAAAAAAAAATATTTTCAATGAAAAAACTAGTTAGATGATGAGCGACAGAGTGGACGAGTAGTAATAACCAGTAGAGTATCAGATGATGGTAATTAATTAAATAGCTAATTAATTAAAACGAGGCGAAACGAGTGGAATTTGCAGGCCAGTGTCAGGAGGATCGATGAACCCGGCGAGGACGCTGGCGCCGGCGGTGGCCAGCAACGTCTACACGGGCCTCTGGATCTACTTCCTCGGCCCCATCATCGGCACCCTCTCCGGCGCCTGGGTCTACACCTACATCCGCTTCGAGGAGGCCCCCGCCGCCGGCGGCCCCCAGAAGCTCTCCTCCTTCAAGCTCCGCCGCTTGCAGAGCCAGTCCTATGCCGCCGACGAGTTCGACAACGTCTAATACATCCATCACAGGAGGCCAGCGGCCGGCGGCCGGCACACACCTACCTACTACGTATACGTACGTATAGGTGTGCTGCTGCTGCTGTATCCGTGTGGACTGCACGCGTACGCGTACGCACGTGCAAGAGCGCGGGAAGAAGAGCCATTAACTGTTTGTACTAGTCAAAGTTTGTACGGTCTGCGTGCGTGTGGTGTGTACGTACGTGCAAGCGTGTGTACGTGTACGTGTACGTGTGCTCTCTCTGTTCAAAGAAGGGGGAGAGAGCTGGATCTACACGTACGTGTACGCGCGCGTGTGCGTACCGTGTGTACATGCTTGGTTTGTGTACGTACGTATTTGTACTCTTTTTTTCTTCCCTACTCCTACGGGCGTATATATGTACGTACGCTTTTCGCTGGTAATTAATTACCAGTGAAGCTAGCCGCACAACATGTTTATGCATGTTTAATCTGATGGAGCCTGCTTGTCTGCAAATTATTTGGCAGAAATTTATGTTCGGCGTTGTTGAGATATGATTAAAAAACTTGTGCAATTCTAAACCCGATCCTAAACCTTAAATCCTAAATTGATCTACAAGATTTACCTTATGATTTTTCTTCTCATATATCACCATTTATTTATGGATGAACACACCCTACCCTTTGTAAAAAAAGATAGCATACTTTATTTGGCTATTATTGATTACCACATAATTAAATAGAGGGTAGGATGCTGTCATTTGGTGATGATATATAATTAAAGAAACAAAAGTAATTAGAGAGGACTCCTTTGAGATGGCAACTCAACTACTCCAAGTAATCTCTGCTTGCTGCTTAATTTCGTTTCATCGATAATTTGCAGCACACACTCACACATGTCATTAATTGGGAGGAAGATGAGAGATCTGGTAGTTAGAAAAGGTGATTGAAGAAGACCAGCAACGAAGGTGCTTTGCCTAAGCAACGTGAAAACATCTGCTGTGGTCAAAATTCTTTCCACTTATCACAGTAACATTCCAAAAAGGAGAAAAAAATTAAGCAAGGAATCTTCTTCCCACTAACTAGAAAAAAGAAACAGAGTACCCACGAAGTAAACTACATTAGTCAAATACTCTCCCTAGTCCCTACAATAATACGGTAGTGGGACATGGAGCAGCACTATAAAAATACTCACTTCAATTCGTTTCATATTGCACGTAGTTTCAATTTTTTAAGTCAAACTTCTTTGATTTCATCTAAGTTTAAAGGAATATATATATATATATATAATATCAAATAAATACACTATTAACATATAATTTATAACTGATTTAATTAAACTAATTTAATGTTCTACTTTCTTCACCGCAGAAAGGTTTTACTTATACCTTTTCAACATTGTCCCTTAGAAACATTACTTTTACCTCATGCTCTTGTTTTATAAATGAAGAAGTTACTTTGTTATTAATAAGCGACACTTTCGTTTTTTACTCTTATCACTAATTTATCAGTTTTATCTCTAAAGTAGAGTTTTTACGGATGAAATTAGTAATTATTTTATTATAAAATTAGTAAAAGTTAAAAAATTGACTATAAAAACTATAATACGAAACAAATGATGGACTACTAACGAACGCTATGCAAGCAAGTGATTGTTGTTTTCATGATTTAATTTTCGTCCACTACGCCTCTTAGTCTTCTATGACTCTCGTTCCTAATCGTGTTTAACATGTCCCTCGTCCCTAAAATCTACATATCACACTCATCTCTACAAAATA
Organism: Zizania latifolia; assembly: GCA_000418225.1. Lineage (NCBI taxonomy): Eukaryota > Viridiplantae > Streptophyta > Magnoliopsida > Poales > Poaceae > Zizania > Zizania latifolia. The sequence continues at coordinate 868,544 of KE370775.1, forward strand.
CAGTCGTTGTTTTTTATAAGGACTTTTGTAGCATATATTCAACTTAGACATATTCTAGGTGGCGGTGGGGCCCACGTATCATGGAGATGGCAGTGGGGCCACAATTCTCTCTACTACCTCTCTACTCAAGAGAGCCCTGCTAGCTGCATGCATGCCACGTACCTTCTATCCAGCTGCCTAGATGTCACGTTGGTCAAAATCGATGTAAAACAGGTTGAGATAAATTTTCCTACGTGATTTGAGAGTTGATGAATGGGTTTTAACCGGTCTTAAAATTGAGGGATAAAAATTAAACCAATGGAATACCTGACAACAGATAGAAGCATGCATAGACCATCTTCATTATACACACATATCTAGTTTAAGGGAAAATATGGTGCTGCATGTGGATTACTCGGAAAATTGTAAAGGTCCGTGTATATGCAAATTAAACCAGTAATTCCATTATATTTGTACTTTAAAAATAGTAATACCATCTTAAAAGAATTACATATATACCTTGTAGTTAAAAAAATCAAAATCGACATACTATATAATTAATCATTAACATAAACAAGCATGGTTAGTTAGCTTCACGGACCTAAAGTTAACCTGGGCGCTAACTGCAATAACAGTGATGCACACGCAATACCATGCGCGCAATCTGGAAAATTTCTATATATATATATCGAGGTACTCTGTAATCACATATATATGTAATGTTGAATGATCATATCATCCTATTTCGACATTTTAATTTGGAAATGTAATAAGATATTAAAACTAGATATACACAAAGCATGCTCGCCTAAATGATCAAACACAAACCACACACATATTCACACAGATGGAATATTTGTTGAAGACAGTGGAAGGCGTCGAGTTGGAAAGGAAAACGAAAGCGCATGGCCCTCCCACCACCACCACGTGTGTGTGTGTAGCATTTGTGATGAAGTCAACGCATATTAAAAAGCGCAATTTGTTCCTAACACTGGCAGTGACAGCAACAAGTCTGAGGTTTAGTGGGTAGACCCAAAGCTGAACAGAACATTTTGGATATATTGAATTTCTCGAGCTGATGCATCACAAATGTAGTAGCCATGAAAAAAAAGCTATAGGACATGTTTGAGGAAGTTTCTAGTAGCTACAGCTAGTATACTCTTAAAATATAAAACTTTTCAAACAATCCACATTCTAAACTCAGATTATGAAGCTCAATAGCTGTAGAATCTAAAAATGAACTAGAATCCTAAAATTGAGAAACATTAGTTTCTAGATTCTTATAGGTCGAATGAAGCCAAACTTTAAAAATCTTTGAGCACTGTTGTCTTTTCACATGGCTATATTGGATATATGAAAACAGTATGTGTAATTTGTCTCAAATAAAGTATTTTTGTAATTAATATTATTTCAAATTGGCTGGTTTTTATAAAAACGTTATAACGGAAGTTTTTTGGTCAAATTTTGTATTTGAAAGGCCATATATATAGTATTGACCTCCAGAGAGAATGTATTTCCGTGACAGGAGTAACCGGCCGGTAGCATCGTTTGCATGCAAACAAAAAAAAATCTCACTAAGCAAATCCAGTAATATTATTAAAGCTTTAAAAATCCAACTTAACAATTCAACTAGATGTAAAATCTAAGATGGCATTATTCATTTTGTAATAAAGCAAGTGTGAACTACTAGTATTGACTAAAGAAGAGTTCGACTTCCATGCATAACCCATTGACTAGCTAGCTCGCTCTAGTGCAGGTTAACAGTAACACATACATCTGCAGGTCCACATGAAGACAGGAAGCACGACTCAGGAATCTTCTCCTCTGCCCTGGCCGTCGTCACCTACAGCAATAGGGACTGCTTTCAGAAGCTTAAAGAGTATGTAAAACAGTTAGAGAATATCTAGCATATAAAAATATAGAAAAATTGGTGTTTTATGGTTTTAGAGTTTTTAACGGTTATAACTACTCTCACAAAATCTCATGTGTTCCTCTAAATAATCCAAAATTTTCCTCCATGTTATAAAACTCAGCATTTAAATAATATAGAAATAAATTAATATTTAAAAGCTGAGAAATATCAACTTGTTAAAATTTTCTCAAGCTAAATAATCAACAATTGCTTCTCAAAATATTTATTCGTAGATTTTATAAGTACTGAGCTTTAAAATCTAGAAGAAAAATTTAATCCAGTAAAAAATCTAATCTATTTAAAAGAGTTAAAGGATTTTAGAAGTAGCTTAGAACGGCTAGAATAGCTTCGGCCAGAGAGAGAGAGCGCGCAATTGCGATATCGCCTGCAGCTGCATGGCCCATATGCGTAGCCATTCGCTCGTCCCCGACAAGAGAGTGTGCGGAGACGTGACCGCCATGCTCCCAAGTGGCCTCCGGAAACCCTCGCTGTCACACGTCGATGCCCACGTCCGCCGCCGGCCGGGGGCCAATCAATCATATTTGGACGCACGGAGAAGCCCGGGATTCGACGGGATGGCGCACATCGGCTATTTTAATTCGCTTGCATTTTGCACTTGCCTGTTGGCAACTTGGCATTTGGCAATGGCAACATCTCACCGGTTACGTCGCAGGGGATACACAGTGGCAGCGATCGATATGATGTAGGTTTAAAGTGTTTTATTTTATCTCGTATTATTTTGATGTATCTTTTTAGTTTAGGTTTCACATCCTTAAAACTAAGGTCTGTAACTCTAACTTCAAGATTTATATTGAATCGATGATTTATATGGTATAATAAAATAGTTTAAATTTTCACTTTTAATTTAAAATAAAAATTAGATTACTTAATTAAGTACTCTCAATTTATCTACATGTCTAGATCTAAGACTTTTTAAGCTAGATTTGACCCACTATAAATAATTCTGGGTCTAGAGCCGTGCCAAACGGGACGTGTCAAACGGGACATAAATCTTCGTAGATTTCAGGATTGATGTACGAACCGTAATAGAAAATGAGATTAGTAGAAATTTATGAGATCTGTATTCTAGATTAGTCCTTATTAGGAACTAGGGTATTAATTTAGTAAGCACGTAGAAACACTACTACATGGAAACAGATCATCCATTCTTCATTTCAGAAGCATATGTCTACCATATGTCATGTACTACTTGGCAACTTTTTTCTGGAGGTACTGTTTGGTATCCAGACGCTTGATTTATGTGATGTTTCCACCATC
>KE370775.1:871722-888604 GCA_000418225.1 Zizania latifolia
GTCATGTCGGCCCTGCATCGTGTAGCTTCCTTTGTGGGTTAACAGGACCTTCAGGACGTACTCTACAGTATTATGTTGCCTTCACACGTCATCTTGATCACGGGGCATATATGCTCGTGCCGAACAGTTTGCAAAACGGCACTATTGGTGGCCGTTGAAAACCGGTATATATGAGAGGATATATGTGTAAATTTTTATAGTGAGATTCTGGTTTTTTGTTGACGCAAAATGATATCAAAACAAATATTTTGTATACTAGGAGCATAGAAATCATAAGACACACCATTCGTACATGAAAATCATGTGTGTGGTTGTGTGGAATTTGAACAAAGACCTCTGCCTCCATGTGTTGTATCTTTACTATTTTAGCTCAAATTAAGCAGTATTTGATGGAATATTTTTGGCTATTATTTTGACTTCATTTTACTAAAGGAGTTATAATATATACAGTTCACACTCAAGATTATGAAGTTATAGATGATATCGTTGAGCTTTATACACTACTAGAGAATATATCGGTTGAAAACCCTCTTTAGTCGTGGTTTTTGAACCGGTATTCTCCATCCGAAACTAAAGAGGTGGCACATTATTAGTACCGGTTACTAATACAATCTTTTAGTACCGAGTCGAAAGACTAACCTATACTAATGCCTCTATCTTTAGTACCAGCTAAACATCTCAGCCGGTACTAAAAGTTCCCACCTATACTACTAGCTGGATATCTCATCTGGTACAAAACATGCATTTTTTATTTTCATTGTTACCGTTTTTATTTATACAGTACAGTTTTTACGTTTCTTTTTATTTTCGTTGTGTTCGACGGTTCTTAATCACTTAAGTCGGCAACCACTGCATAAAAGGATATGATATTATATATAAAACTCTTTACATATAATATTTTTACTAAATATATATTATGTCTAACCCTAAAACCTAAATCCTATTCTTCATCACTATCAATGCCGTCGTGAAAGTTGCCTAGATGAAGGTGAATAGGCAATCTGAAAATTTATTATGGAAAAAGATTAGTTCGAAAATCTCCAGGACCAGAAGTTTCGGGGCACCGAAGGTTGGCGGAACTTCTGGGGTCCAGTAGTTCCGGGTTGAACCGGAAATTCCGGGCAGACCAGAAAAACTCCGAACAGATATAAAATTTAATATAGCCAACAAAGTAAATGAATACAAGTGTGAGCAATGTTGTTAGCAATATGAAGATATGAGCTAGCAAGAACACAAAGAACACAATGAACACAAGTGAATATTTCCCGGAGTTCGAATCTATCAATCCTACGTCTCCATTGAGGGGCCCTAAAAGACCGAGTCTCTTTTAACCCTTTTTCTCACCAAGCCTTAACCGAAGTTAAGCTTGGATTTCTACTAGTTACCTTGCTGAAGCCAAGGTAGAGTTTGTACAAACTTCTTCGGGCACACCACAATCTACTTAGGTGCTCACGAATTTGAAGCCTATCCTGTCTAGGATGTAGTACAAAGCTTCGGAACAACTTTCAGCGTATTCCTCTTTATAGTACGGCGGTCCTAGACTTAAATTTAAAAGTAATTCAATATTTTGCACCTTTGAGCCTATTTTGGACTAATCGAAGCTTTTCTCTAAATTTATTTCAATTGTAACGCCGTTTTTCGTGACTTCTCTGCATACAACTCATCAATGTGATTAGTAGCTTTTGATCATCATTATCATTAATACACCAAAATTAATTAGGGGCCTAGATACACCAAGATGCATTTTCACGTTGTCACTGCGGCCAGCGTACTCCAATTCATCGCTGCTGGCTTGAACGCTGCCACTGACGTCGACAATGTCGACGCTGCCACCGAGCCCACCATTTTCTAGTTCTTCATCATCTTCCTCGTCGTCCGACGACAACGATATCAACAATACTACAAATGGCAGGAGTTTCTCACGTCCGAATTAGAGTCTTCTTCCGCCATCGCCCTAGCCACCACCGAACCGTCATCATTTTGGATGACCCTAGCCGACTCCGAATCCTCGTCGTTTTGGATGACCCGTGCAATACAAGAATCATTGGATGTTGAGGAAGACATGACTCAAATCTGCATAGAAAAGAGAAACAAAATAACCTAAAGTGCGCAAGAGACAACTAAAGTGCGGAGGAGATAGCAAGAAACAACATACAGAGCATAAGAGAAATAAACTAAAGTATAACGGAGAAGATAACAAGAAACAACATTGAATGGCCCCAGTTAATATAGTCATACCTTTAGTACCGGTTTACATTATTAACCGGTACTAAAGTGCGACTAGCACAATTATCAAAGAGTCATGCGTGAAACTTTCAATATAGAGACATATCTTTAGTATCAATTGACTTTATCAACTAGTACTAAAGGGCAATGAGCGCAGTTACCGAAGAGACGCGACGAATCTTTCAGTACAAAGACATATCTTTAGTACCAGTTGACGATATAGACTGGTACTAAAAGGTGATAGGCATAGTTACTGAAGAGACGCACGTGAAGAACAGAGGCATATCTTTAGCACTGATTGACATTAGCAACCAATACTAAGTAGGGATGGGCGCAATTTCCAATAGCCACACGCGAAGGAATATCTTTAGTACTTGTTGACATTAGCAACTAGTACTAAAAAGCAACAGATAGGCATAATTACTTTTATCACATAGTCATATATTTAGTACCGCTAGAGTGCCAACCAGTACTAATGCTTGTATCTTTTGTACCGACCAGAAAACTCAGCTGATACTAATGCTCATTACCAATTTTTAGAATGAAAATGCTCTAAGGGATACATGGGGAAGCAAAAACCTAGTGGTGCCGATGGAATGCACACTGCAAACAAAACATAACTCACTAATACAAGCACACAACATCAATTCACTACTAACATTACCAGCAAAGTTGAATTGAGGACCTCCCAGAACAACCTCCAATCGAACTTACAGTCACTAGAGAGGAAGTCCTCTGTCGTAGCCATCTCCTAGCACGTGATCTACAGCGGAGAATGCCAACAAACAATACCAAAATTAGCCAACCAACCCTACCAAAATTAGCCAACCAACCCTACCAAAATTAGCCAACAAATCATACCAAAATCGAGCAACGGGGATTCGGGGAATCTTCCAATTACCTTACAATCCAAAACAAAAGCGCTTAGTTTTCGAGATCTTCTTGCAATGTGAGCTTATTCTCCCGCCTACATCGGGCTTAGCATTGCACGTCAAAACCAACCAATGGCGGATGTGTCGGTCCTCCATACACACCGTCGGTGGCCAGGCGAGTGAAGGTTGTCTCAATCCTCCAAAACCAACACCGACAGGCAGCCCAAATCAAGGTCAGCCAGGTGGAGACAGAATGCGGGTAGAGAATGGCTGAATGGGAGAGAATGCGGGACAAATTAAGAGAAACAGATGGGGGCTATGGGAAAAGGGGAAACAGAAGGGAATTACGGGAGAACGAAGGTAACGGGAAAAAGGGTGCGGTAGCAAGTGGTGACCGACAACAACCGGCTACTACAAATATAAAATATATTTAATTCCATTAATCAACAATAATAGAAGGGATTAGGATTAATCATAAGTATTATCTCTCTATACGAGGTCATTGTTGTAACATGAAGATCCTCTCTCTATTGAAGGTCATTGTTGTAATATAAAGGTCCCCACGTACATATATAAAAAGACATAAGGAGGAGAGAAATCTAGACTAGGGAGAGAAAATGGAAATGAGAATATGCCAGAGATCCACGCACGCAAACCAATTGCCCACCATCAGAGTGGCGAGCTAGCTAGCTACCAGCAAAATTAAATATATATTTGCGATATATATACACATCTCGACACGTACATGATCTCAAATTCCCTGCTCGTTTAGTCTCACATCGGTTGGTCCCCAGCTAGGCGTCCCTTGCGCTAGTGGCTGTGGCTGCCTACGCTTCCGCCCGGCCGGCAGGTGGGGGTCCGCCGCCCAAACGTACGTTACCAATCGGCCGTGGTCGTCGCCCTCAGGTTAGCTTCCGGCCATTGCTGAACGCATGCATGGATGCGCCGGGCGCCCGCCGGCCATGTGGGTCGTCGTCGATCGAGTGGTCGACCGGCGGATCAAATACCAACAGTCGCCGTGACAAGGAGATGATACATATCGGATCGGTCGATGCAGTGGCCGGCCATTGTGTCGTATATGGTAGCACCTCCGGCTCTCTTTTGGGACGGCACTGCCGCCCATTAGCTACCTAGCTTAGTTGGGTGTGTACTAGGCTACTAGCTACGATGCTTTGGAATAATTAACAGTGTGAAACTAATTAATCCTGTTCATGTGACGATCGATCGAGATATATATGTATATGTATACCTAGCTAGTGCAACGCATGCGTCGATCAATATATGGTGGTGGAGTTCGTCCGAACGAGCAACCACGATTATTCGCTAGCAGAATATATCCCAACCAGAAATTAGGGATTAATGATTATATGCATGATACGTTATTTGAAGAGAGATGCTTCAATTCATAGCTGGTTTTCTCCCAACGATCGATGATTGCAGTAGTGTTAAGTTACAGTACAACTGGTATTATGCTTCATAAACTGGTTAATTAGTAATGCGATATAATCTATAAGCGTCTGCCGTTCAAGGAACTACCCTTTGATGTCACATTGCTGAAGCAATTAATCCGAAACAGTACTAGTGTCCTGCAACGTGAATAAATGGCGACAACTTTTTCTCGGTGGAACAATTCGTTGCTTGTAGGCAACGCAATTCACCATCATCAGGATATATCAACTGGCATCTTGTGCAAGTTTTTCATCATTCAGATCATATGGTCAGATTTTAATTTAATGAGCTCTAATTATATATATCCAATGCAATTACCCTTTGAGCTTTCTTATGATTGCGCTGAGACTTTGAGCTCATCATGCACGTTCAGATCAAGTTAATTGAGCTAAAAATTAAGTACATGTCTATCTCAGCTCACCGAAGGAATTGATTGCTTGCCTGCAGCTAGCTTTGTGATAATGCTAGTGCCCAAATGCATTACCGTCTTGAGTTGCCTGGTCGATCGGTCGGAAATGTGTCTGTACCCAAAAGTATAGGGCACTGGGCACACTGCATCCTGCCAAAAGAGAGCATATAAAATTCATTTGCGTCTTGTATTGCAACACCAAAAGCTGACGTGACTGGAAGGCATTTCTGCTAGCTTGTACACCTAATATATACATTTGGGAAAACTATATATATATATATGCATACATTTAGCTAGCACATATTCTTTCTTTCTTTCTTTCTAAAAAGAGACTTGCACCCCTCTACTACAGGCATGGATTGACATTGCCAGTTCACTTTCACAAACCTACGTGTAGATCTTGAAGAGCATATTTTACTTGTATATACTCTTCTGACTAATATTAATTATAAGGCGTGTATGCATTCTGAAAATTAAAGGACATGTTTCTTTTCTCAGATAACTACGGAACTTTCGATAGAGATCCAATTGTTGAAACACTCGCATCTTTTATAACCCTAACAATCCACACACAGCTCCTCCCGCGCGCACTCCTTCTCCTAGCTACATGCTTCTTGCATCTAGAAGAAGATGTTGCCAGCGCTCAGATCCGATGGAGAGGAGGTTCATGCGATTGACGAAACAACACCATGTTCTTCAGTGGAAAAATTAATTATAATCGTGTGCCCTCTAAATTAATTCACATTTGGAAGTGGCCTAACAAGAGATATACATGAATTAATGCTATCGTGTCACACATTGCAAAAAGAAAATTAGAGTGCTTTATACACATTATTTGACTAGTGCAGCTTCACTTCACACACTACCGCGGAGCGCGCGTGGTAGCACAGGACGTCCTCCTGAGAGACTCTGAGAGAGTGAGAGGCACGTCCATCACTTCGCCACGCCACGCATCCCATAGTCTTCGCCGAAAGCTACATGCCACAATGGGAGGAAGCTTGCTAGCCATGGCATGCAGTAGGCCACATGGCGCCGTCCGGTCGATCACTAACGCGCGCATCACGCACGCACGCACGTACATCCACTCACAACCACATGGAAAACGTTAAGTTGCAGTCACGCATACACGCGCGCGTTACAGATTCGCGGTGGTAGCTGCGCTGCTGCCTGCTAGACGATCGATGATAGTGCTCGCCGGCAGGCACCCGGCGACGGCGACCCGTCGCCGTCGCCTAGCTACGGTCCGGCGGCCCGCTTAGTGTGCACGCACCGTACCGGCCGATCGATCGACGCACGTACTGTCACACGATCAGTTGGCATGTATCGATCATGGCGCCCATATTATTGATCATAATGCTCGATCGTGTGATGCATGTAGGGTCATGTGTGTTCTATTCAGGTGTGGGTGTGTCGGACCTGTGGCTGCACTGCTCATCTCGATCATCTCGGATAGCTGGACCATGCATGAATATATATTAGAGTGATTTATAGTTTTTGAGGTGCCAAAAGTATTACAATTTTAGCGTTAATTTTGATATCTCTTAGTACCTGAGATACCGACAGGTATTAAAATTAATACTAAAAATTATGGTATTACCTCATCAAGGACTGTAAAATTTCGCTATATATTATATGTGCACTGCCGATTGATACTCCAAAATGGATGGATCCTGTGTATACCTTGGATTTTTTACAATATTCACATGGATTTGCTTTTGTTCCATGAACTTTTTTTGCGGAACCGTTCACACATTAATCCATGTGCATTACACTATTAGTCTATTCAGCTCATGTGTCAGTGAGACGTCGAAGAATTGTTCATTTATAGTGCTGACCTTTAATTTGGATAGAAAGTCCAAAATGATTGATGCATCATGGGATCACAAGCGCACTAGAGCAAACTAAGGTCTTCATCGGGTCTTATTCTATCAGAGATGCATCATGGATTATAGTGCTTTGTTTACTCAGGAGATCACCTTTGTGATGTGTAACAATGGAGGTCTCTTGAAGTGGTGTCTGGAATCTTGGAAATTTTCATCTGGAGGTTAGGTTTACTGATGACTGCTAGTAGTGATAAAATCTAGAAAGAGAGGGACACATACAACTTGCTTTTGTCACTTAATTTCCTTCACCCACGTGACTTGGAGAGACATATATATGTTGGATTTTTGATCTCAGGCAACCGAATTTTGTGGGATTAATTAGCCCTAATCCCATACCATCTTAATCACGTAATTATTTCCTGATTACATGATTTATTTCATAAAATCTCAGCGCCATGATCAGAGGCGTTTCCAAATTAATTGGAACCTGCCCCTCGTGTCCTTCAGCGCAGATTAAAAGGGTGTTCGGCCTGTACAAGCGAGAATGCTCTCTCGCACAAAAAGTTCACTTCTAAAAAACACACACACCGATCCTAAGCTGCGCTGCTGAAGATCCGTCGGACCATTCCTGGGCAGTGCAGGTGGCATCCTAAAGGCCGGCTATACCTTTCCGTTGATCACCGGCGACGCCTACAACCTACTGCACCGACATCAGCGACCAACTACAACGAACTAATGGCGAACGTGTCATTCGGTCAGTTCATCTCATTCCGTATTAGAACGAGTGATCATTGGGCTAGCAAAGATTAAAAACTCTAACAATATATATGGTTCATTCATGATGACACATGTTATTTACTCTCTCGGTCACAATAACATGGAATATTAGGCAAAATTTTCATGCTTTATCTCCTATGAGGTAATAGATCAGTCTTATCTAATGGTCATGATTAAAAAAAGTTAATATCTTAACTTGTAAAAGGTAATATATCATTTTGTTTTCTCTAACCAGTGGCTAGATTAATTCTATCTCTTACATTTTCAAGAGGTAATAGATGTACCGTAAAAGAGACAGAATATTAACAGTATTGTTTTAAAATATTTAAAGCAACAATAATATTATGAAAATAATTTTTGAAGTAAATTGTATTATGTTCAAAAATCCAATCATTTAAAAGAAATTGATTTAGAAATTTTTAAATTTCAACATGAAACTTGTCCAAAACGACATATTTTAATATTCAGAGGAGTAAGTAATAAGAGTTGCAGATCACATGCATGGCTAGCTAAGGCAAATGAAAGAGGATTGAGGTGGCAAGTCCAGTACAATTCTGCAAGGATTTGATAGGCCTTGTGTTAGTGCGTCTAGCTTTAATTAGATGGAAGAAAAATGAAGGAACATTTTGGGCCTCATGTTGTTTCTCCAATACATATGGAGCAATGTAGGACGTTTGTTATTAGTCTCTTATTTCTGCTAACCATTTTGTTTCCACTAAGAATCTTTTAATGTATTTTACCACGATTTTTGCAGTTAAGCTTTTTAGTAGCACGAAATGGTGTGCGCCTCACAAGCAAAAAGATGCTTGTTTTATCTTTTTCCAAAGAAAATGGCATGAACTTTTGAAACATCAACCTAATGATTAATTTGTTTCGCGGTGTGGATTTGTCTCCAAAGGTGATATCATAATATATGTAATTTGATTGTTAATCTAGCTTAGCCCAACTATTTGTAGCTAGGAGGATGTGATCTCATCCACAAATTCAGATACAAGTGTTGTTCCAACTTCCAACAGCCAAGGAACTAAACTGTGACAGCTCAATTAATTACTTCATAATAAACTAACTGATGGGCTAAATTACCTAGTACTTGATACACTATCTCGTGATCTGGTCCGCATAATTAGATGGATGCTTTTAAGCTATTCCTCTGATCAATTTGCATCCATTTATCATATAAAAAGTCGGTAGCTCAATTTCAAGGTGCTATGTGTAGGTGAATTAGTTGGTAGAGCACTAAGCTCGAATCAAAGGCTGTCGTCTTATTCGGCACGCAGCTACATGCATCTCCATGACACTGACATCCATCTCCATTACTATTTATTCTGAAAGCTATCCCCGTTATTGCCATTTCTGCTATTGGTGTTGTTGGTGTTAACAGCAAACTAACGACGGAAAAATTAGCTAGATTTTATGATGTATTCTACTAAATCTTAATCCTTTATCTCTTTTATCCAAGATAAAAATAGTTTATATTATCATCTTAATTACTTTATAAATTTGTACAAAATACGTGCTAAAAGGGAGACGATGAAAGAGAAGGATCAATACAAATCCACTAATAACAATTATACCTAAAATATATTCAATTAAAAGTACTAATCTATTCTTCTAAATCTACGAAACAAGATCAATTTATACTCCCAGCAAAATACACGGTAAATTCGATAAATTTAAGTGCTCGTTTCACAAAAACCACAGAAAATTTTGAGTCAATATATGCCCTGATGGTGAGGACACATTTTTTTCCTGGGGTTGATAAGGAGAATAACGATTTTGATTGTACATCAGTTTCAAATTAATCATATCTACTTTGGAGAGTATTCTTGGTGTGATGGTAGAGTTATATGCATATGGTTGATGGTTCTATCGTAACGGTCGATCTGTTAAGCAATGTGCTATTCTCAACCACGGTAATTAAACATAACTATAAAATTACAAAAATTACGTAATAATTATCTATCATAATATATAAGTAATAATTATCTATCATAATATATAAGTGATATTAATCTGTTTGTTCTTTTCAGCTTGCTCACAGTAGTTTTTACACTGTTTATAGCTCACATCTGTTTTTTCTTTTCTGAATATACACCTCATAAATAAACAGCCAAATTACGGCCTGTAAGAGATGGCTGAGTTCACGCTGTCTCAGGCCTGAAGCTTCTCTGGCCCAGATTTAAAGGCCCGAATGGCCCAAAATCCAATACAAACTCGCCGTAGTTGGAACACGAGATTGGCGGCTCCCTATGTTGGGCTGGTTCGATAAAAACAAGCCCATCCTGCCACTTATTTCAGTCTGATTCTGTGTAGGTCAGAACAAACTCGAAGCAGATTTATAATTTTCTGCGTTTGATTGAAGAATAATTTTGAATTTTGAATCTATCAAACCAGAATAAATTTATTTGCTTGAATACTCATCTCAAAACCACTGGGTACTTGAGCAACATGCAGGTGCAGGCATGCGTACATAACGGCGGTGCACCACGAAAGCGTTCGCGCGATCGACGCGGACGCGGCGGCGGCACGCTTCTTCTTCTCCTCGCTCTCTAGCACCCGCGCGAGGAGGAGCTCGATCGTGCGGGACGCTGGTGCCGAACCCGGCGGCGAGCTCGTCGGAGGCGGCCACGCTGGCGTGCACGCGCGGTGTCGCGCCGGGCGCCACGACGTCCTCGCCGACCCGGGCGGAGATCGCCCTGGACCCGGCGGCGCAGGAGTCCAGTATCACGTCGAGCAGCCCCGGCGTCCGCCCTGTCGTGGAAGAACCTCGCAGCGGCGCGCTCCCGCGGCCGGTCCCTCGCCGGCGGCAGCAGCGCGCGGCGCCTGCGGCCAGACCTCGTCGACGTACTCGAGGATGACGAGAGACTCCGCGAGCAGCCGGCCGTCGACGATCATCACGGGGACTTTCCCGCCGTGGACGAGGTTGAGCCGGAGCAGCGCTTCGCTTTTGCGGTCCAGGTCCTCCTCGACGTACTCCTTGCGCACTCTCTTGAGCTCCAGCGCGTTCCGGCCTTCCGGGTGCCCATGCCGGCGTGCGGACGTGAGCCCACATTGTCGCCCAAATGCATTCCTCGCGAGGGGCTGAGTCCGGCGAGGGGACGCGATGGGCAGTGAGCTACCGTCGGCGGCGGACGAGGAAAGTGGGAGAGAAAGAGAGGAAAGTCGAGGACGCTGCAGCGTAGCAGGCCAGCCGGCAGCTCGCATGGCGTGCCCTTGTCCACATGGGGTGCGCGACGGCGGCGAGGGGTGAGATCGATCAATTAGCAGCAGTTCGTCGCCGCCGCCGTGGGTCGTGTGGTGGCTCTGGCTCTGGGCCTTGCCGGCCGCCGTAAAATTCTACTAGCTGTCTCGTCACTCTTCTTGCTGGTCCGATCAGTACACGACCTCAACAACCGTCAGTTCATGTGAAAGAAATACTCCCTGCGCTCTGCAACCTAACGAGTAAAATCAGCGATGATTTGGCAATGCCATTGCCACTGAGAGACCATTTTTGAATGAGAAATTATATTTACTCTTAACATCTCACTAACATATAATTATCTGAGTAAAAAAATCGTATAAAAGAGAATTAAATTAGATACGGCATGCTAATCCTTGTTTAATGTCACATAGAATAAATTAAATCTGTGCCATCAATTTAGGTTTCAGTACGTTATTTTTATTATCCTCTTGGCACAATCTTTTTTACGAATTTGTAAAAGGTGGTTTCATGTCTTATTCTATTGCTTGTGTGGAACAGAGTTTGTTTACCGTCCCTTTATCAAGGTTACAAATCAGCCATAAAAAAAAATTGAGAATGGAATTGAACCTCATTTCTTTAAGAAAAAAACTGAATTTGCTGCTGGTTCCAATTCTGAAAACTCATTGTCTGACATGAAATTTGATAAATCGATTATTCTTTCCCATCATGTTGGTTTGCATGTGTGCTTGGGACGACCGCCCGTGTCGGCCGTGCTTTGATGTTAGGCATCTCAATAGATGCTGATCATGTTATCGACATAGATTTTGCTTATTAGGGGGACGAAGTTGTGACCATTATTTTTCCACGGGGTTTAATAGAGAAAATTCCTCCGTCAGGTATATCATGACTACATGAGTGGAGATGGTTTTTTATCTTTATTCTCGTTTCCCCCAAAGACCCAAATAAATATAATTTCATTCAACCGACATACTTTAAATTAAGGCATAACCCAATGTATTGTATATTCCAACCATCCTAATCTTTTTAGATTTATTTTTTTTATTTTGATATGAGGATGGAATTCTGTCGGATATTATTCTGCGTGTCTTGAGACAGAGAAATTTCGTCCAATAATAAACTAATATGGTTACCCATTCTATCAGGCAATTTCTCCGTCGACATTCCTATAGTTCCTGTCCCGGTTGGAGGAATTTTTTGTTTAAATAATATATTTTTTATTCAAAATTTTAAATCTGATATGCGAATTTCAGAAATTACAAAAATAGCCTTCTGTCGGGCTATGATCTGCCGATCTAGACCAATCTATCTTAGATCGGTAGACCATACGCCGATTTATGCCGATCCTACATCGGCAGACGGTAGATCGGCCTATATCGGCAGTTCATCGGCCGACAGAAGCCAGCGCCTGTCGATCTAGACCGTTCTATCCTAGATTGGCAGACCATAGTCCGACAGAAAGCTATTTTTGCAATTTCTAAAATCTGCATATCAGATTTGAAATTTTGAATAAAAAATGTATTATTAATAAAAAAACCTCCCGGTCTGAGAACTTCCCAACACGGAGGAATTTGGGCCCTTGAGGTCGCCTTAGGTGGGGCCCAAAGTGGGCCCAAAGTGTGGCCCAGATAGTTTTGGAATTATTTTTTAAAATATTCTATTATTTAATTCAAAATTAGAGATCTAGCTCGGCGTTAAAAATTTACGAAACTAGTTCATTGTCAAAACATAAATATAAATTATTTTGAATAAAACAGGAATATTTTTTTAAAATAATGTTAGTTTTGAGTATAAGGTTATATGGAACATGAGTGATATATGGTTTTAGAGATATAGCGATCAATGATAAATATTTAGTTGCTGAACGTAATGAGCTGATTTTTTTGCTTTGTTTGAAGCAATATAAATTTGGTATGATAAGCCCAAATTTACTATACAACGCTTGTCATACATATGTATGTAATCATTTAAGATATTTTTATATATTTAATTGTAATGAATATAACGGTGTAATCGAATCATAAATTGAATAAATGATTTAAAATAAAAATTATTTAAAACTTATTAACCAAACATTTAACCCGCCCAACCAATTAGAACAAGCCATATCATAACTTTATCCAGTCAATTTAACCAGTAAAAAAAGGAAAATGTTTGTGATCGTGCGTCCGATCAGAGCGCTACGCTCAGATGCTCGTGAAAGTTGCTGGGCCTCCGGCTAATGTTTTCTTTTGGTTGGGCCATGGACCTTTACTAGCCGGTGTTTTTATTTTTCTCATAGTTAGATATCTTCTATTTTTCCGTTAGAAAAATGTTTTTTGTTTTCTCTCTCCAAATAATATACACTATTATTGATAAATTATTTCCTTTTTCCAATCAATTATTGTGATGAAAAAATTATATCCCATTAAGCATGGAAAGAATTTCATCGATTCTACCGCTGACATTTATAACATATAATATTTTATATGAAATGCACTGAAGCATGCAGCTAACATTATGTTTTTCCTATTTAACATAAATGTTTCAATACATATTAAACAACATTTTACTTTATATATTAGTAGTGTTTCTCAAAAAATATATAACTCATGTTTCCGGTAGAAACATAAATTGTTTTTACTTGATACACATACTAGTAGTGAGCCCGTGCTACGCAACGGTGAAAATCAAAAAACAATAAATATGTTGAACTTAAACAAATTTTTTCAGTCAGTTAAATTAACTTCAAAAATATTCTATTCAGAGTTATGTGTGAATTAAATATGCTTCATGTATTATTTTGTTTATCTGAACCAGTTTTGCCTAGAACAAAAAAATTGAATACAATAATTTAAAGGTCATTACAGATGAATTAAATATGCTTGCAAATATGCACAATACACACAAAAAACACTAATAGAGGGCATAGGGAAAAGTAATCCCACCAAAAAAGAACCTTTTTAATAATAAGAAACCAGAAACCTGTATAACTCAACGTTGGACTGGCCAAGCATGCACCGCAAATCCAAAATGTTAAAACAGAAAAGGCATATGGATTGCCTGATGAAATTTGAACAAGAATTCAAAAACTAAAGACAATGAACAAGACGATGACACCTTTTGTGAATGAGAATTCACTATGCTAAACGATGCTGTAAGGAACATATCAATTCGCTCTCGATACTCAACCAAAAGATCGCCAAATGTGACCTTTAAGGGAAATTACCATAACAGAAACACAATCATGGTATTTTCGGCGATCACCCTGTGGTATCCAGCAACTCATGAAAATCCATCCCTGCATGTGTTGGCGGGTGCGGTCGATGAACTTGAGCAGGTCAATCTTCTCAGTGTCCGACCTCTGCTGGCCATTCTTCTTCCCCTCAGCCTCCACCCGTGACTTCTCCACGAGACCACGAGCTCCCGCAATGCCAGGTACGACTCCTCTACTGCTCTGAACAAGACAGCAATTTATTTTTTAACTTAAGGAAAGCAAATATATTAAACAAGATAGACCTTTGGAACAGCTGCAAACAAGACCGCTCTGAACTGCAGAAGAACAATATTTACAGCTTGTAGAGTTTCTTCCAACTCGAATAGATCATCCTGCAAGGTCAAGATTTGCTCAATAGGATTTTTTACTTGGAGGAGTTCTTACTTCAAGCACTTCCAATATTTTTTCCTCTCCATGACTATTTACACATCAAGGTTTGACGATGACGATGACGTCACCGAACCGGTTGAGCAGCAGGAGGCCGACCCACAGATTTCCTTGCATGCCATCACAGGTGTCCATACAAGCGAGACGATGAAAGTTCCCCTCCAGCTAGGTGGCGTCTCCTTGCTAGCCCTCCCCGACTCCGACTCCACCCACAACTTCATCTCCGAGGAGGCAGAGGGCCGGACCACTTTGCGCTTACGTCCGCACGGGAAGATGCTAGTCCCGGTGGTCGATGGCGAGCGTCTCTCCTGCCCGAGCATGTACCGCGACGCCCCGTTCCATATCGGCCAGGAAGAGTTCAAGACTGACTTCTGCGCCCTCCCTCTGGCCGGCTACATCGTGGTGCTCGGAACGCAGTGGCTGGCATCGTTGGGACTGATCACCTGGGATTTTGGTACACTCTCCATGTCCTTTTGGCGCAAGGATCATAGGGTTCTCTGGCGCGGCCTCTCCAGTCCGCCACATCAGAAGACGTCAACAGTACCTCGCCCGCTCTGCCAGCTCGAGGACGAGCTGGTCTTCAAGGGAGGGGGAGATGTCATGGGCCAGGGCCACCAGGCCCATGGGTGAACAGTACCACGCGGTACTGTTCGCGTGAACAGTACCCGCGCGGCAGGCCAAGCCATGGCGCATAGAGTCTAGGGTTAGTTAGAGTCTTGTTAGTTTACTTCTCTAATTGCAGTTAGAGTCGGTTAGAAATAAAGGGGATCCCTGCTCTATATAAAAAGGTTCATAGCGTGTAATTAGGCAAGTAAGGAATAAAGATCAATCTACAAATCCTACCTCAGTTCTCTAGAGTCACATCCGTTCTCTAAAGTCTCTCCCGTTCTTCAACATAGCTCGGCAAGGGAATCAACCATGCGCCAACCTATCCTACCGCTACGATCTACGCAGTCGAGGGCCTTCTACCCTAGGTACCGACGCCCTTGACAACGCCCATGACAATAACAAACTGATCCTTGTATTGCAAAACAGTGTACTTGCATGATTTAAGGAGCGAGCTGGGTAAAAAGTAAACCATACCTATCATTAAGATTTTCCAATAAAGTATTGCGGCCCTCCCTTGATTCCCGCCTTTCCTTCGCTTGCTTATCAGTAATGGACTGGAATAGCAAACCAAGTTTATACAATATATAGAAATAATCCAGCAGAACTTCTATACGTAAATCTACAGAAGAATTAGTTGACATTACCATTTTTGCTGCATCAGTGCTAAGTGGAGAAATATATTGTGTTTTGACAGAAGAATAGCGCGATGCAGGATGTGCAATAATTCAGCATTCAGCATGCATGCAAAAATCTGAGATATCTTCTAAATCACCGTTATACAAAATCTAAGACTATAAACGTTTACAAAATCTGAACAAAAAGGACAAATTTATCTAATGAATTACCTTGCTCATACTGGAGAGCCGCTGCTCAGGAGGCGGTGCACAATATCCCCACTGCCGCAAGGCGCTGGAGGCGAGCAGGCGGCTCGGATGTCGCTGGCAGCGGAGCGTCCACAGGGAGGACCTGCCAGACTGGAGACGGGGCGGCGCTGCTCGAGCAGGAGAGGCGGATCTCCGGCCGGAGTAGGGCGCAAGGCGGGGGAGGGGGAAGGCGCGGTGCCGTGCGTAGCCTAGCGGAACAGAGCGACGCGGTGCGCAGCGCGGTGGTTGGTGAAATTAGAGTAGCGATTGATTTACTATGCGATATGCGGGCTGAAGATTAGATTAGATTAGAGTGGATGGCTAAGATTTAAGATTAGCGAGTGAAGGATCAAGATTAAATAGATGAGTGAGTAAATGGACACTCAACTTCGCCAATTATATAGTAGGGTAGATGTGCACAAGGAAAGTCAAAGAAAGTTTTAACCGGGCTATCTGTCTATGATATACATATTTAGGTAGATTTGAAGAAGAAAATACACCTCGTCAAGGAAGCAAAGTGTGCACAATCCACCAACTTGATTAAATAATATATCAACAACAATGTTGTCCACAAGACACTTAATAATTTTTACCTGTGTGTGATTCACAAGAGGAATAAATGAGAATTTCATAGAATGACATAGTGATAGATCATAAGTCATGAAATAATAATGAGTAAGCAAAGAATGCATTTCCCTGTCCTTGGTAGGATGATCCGATGATACAAGTATCTTTCATTAACCATAACAGGACTATAGGTTAGCAGGTCATACAATAGCAGATCGTCTAATTTTTCATGGCATCTTAAAAAATACACTCTACGGTTCCATGTATCTTCTTTTATAAATAGAATATCCACAGCTACATGTAAACCCCTAGAATTTGAGTAAAAGAAAAGGAACAGAGTAATTTTACCAGTACTTTAGATAGGTGTCTTATGTATTTTTGTTCTGCTCTACTTTGATCCGTGTGGCAGAAAATGCAGAAAGTTCAATAAGTAACTTCAAAACCC
>KE370775.1:897329-916238 GCA_000418225.1 Zizania latifolia
GGATCAGATATAACGAATCTGGACCTTACGAGCCACGTGAAATTCTGCTATTTCTCTCCAGCAATTGGTATGTCATTTCAAGTGAATTAATGCATTTGTCTGCTACCTTTAGGAAGTAGTAAAATCAGCTAGGATTTGGCAGCTTTCGGTCGGTTCTTGTGAAATGCATTTGTTCTGGCCACTTGACAGGTGAGAATATTTACTGTGTAATCTGCTGGTACAATCAGGAGAATCGATCTTTTCACCAAACTTTTGTTAGGTGGTGTCCTGTCGGCACAATGTTTTCACCAAACTGAAATGGAGGTTTTATGCCTTGTTCTATTTCTCCCTGGAACAGAGTTCGTTTATCGTCCCTTTATTAACGTTATTCTGGTAATTAAATATCATGGTAATGGCAATAATGGAGCTACCTGTGTTCTTCCTGGAGATACTGAAATGCACATGCTGACTTTTAACACAACTTGTGTGTCCGCTTTAGTATCTAGAAGAAAACATGTGCATTAGCTTTTAAGTATTGAAGGGACAGAGTTTTAAAAACAAAGAGCATCTGTGGAAATGGAAATTATATTTGCCCCTGCTCTCAGATTCTTTTATATAGGATATAGGTTGCATCGTAGTAACTTTATGACTAGACAAGAGGATACTCGATACTCTAAGAACTAGTTTGTTAGCTTAGAATCCTGACCCATTCTACGTGGATGGGCCGGGATCCGAACTTATCAAACTAGGTAAGAAGACAACTATATGTCATCCCTTGCGCTACCTTGCTGAAATGTTTTTAACTTCTGAAAGGTATGAAATGTTTTACAACCTATCAGTTTCAAATATCAGCAATGGAAAGCTCTTGCTTCAGAAAAAAAAGCAATGGAAAGCTCAAAGCATTTTAAGTTCATTAAGTTTGAGCATGTGTAAAATTACTTTTGAACATGTAGGATTATGGATCCACAACTCTTTTTTGTTTTATTCATAGACAATCTTGTAAAATTACTGAAAGTATAAGAGGGAATATTTTTACCATGTGCTTACGTTCAGAATCTTTTGAACATTGTTACGCTTTAAGTACCTATTTTAGCATCTTTCAAGAGCACATCTGTGTGGCTGTGATGCTATCTGGTAAAGTAGTTATTTTCTCATCGATACTAATCTGAATTATGTACGTTTTCAGTATTTTTGGCCAAGTCTAGATTACTGTTTAGGTCATAATGTATTAATGTTAGATCACTTTCGGGGGCGGCCGGTAGAGCCAAAGAATACTGTTGTTCCACTCTAGGAGAAATTGATCCAGTCTGTGACACACACCAGGAGAGAATCTTGTCTATACCCTAAAAGCTAGCCCATGAGGTGAGGGACTCCCCCACTATTTAAGTTGGATCAACTCTCTCCACAATCAATGTGGGACTATTCTAACACATACAAGGGGAGGGGCTTTTGCAGCACACTGACACCATTCTTTTTGTGCTGTAGAGGGAGGAGCTAACCCAAATTGTAGCTAAACATATGCTGTCTGGCCAGAGAGCTCCCCGGGCGTTCTCCTTCAAAAGGATGTTAAATCACGCTGGTATTAGTTCTTTTGATACGATCCCAACAAGAATAATGCAGTGGAAAACTGGAAAGTGTGTTGGTTTATGTTTGCACTGGGGCTAGTTGCAGCAGGGTAGCACAAAGCTTTATTTATGCTTGTGTTTTCTGAATACTTGCATTTTATTAGTTGATCAGTGCTGCAAACTTTTTGTTCTTTTGTCACCACAATGCCCCATCACGTGGTGGGAAATGTCCTAAAAATTGTGCGTCCAGATTCTAGCCACATACCGCTTTCTGCTGTCATTCTGCTCAAGTGCGAAGGAAATTCGTAAATGTTCATAACTATTTTAGAAACTTCAGTGGTTAACAAAGCTTCTGTTATTTCTACATAGGAATTTGTTTTGGATCATAATTCACTACTCAGGGTAATTTTTCTCTCTCTTGTTTACATCTTACATTTAACTGTTGCTATTGGATGCTCCGTCACTTCTATTGCTGTTGAATGCTGAGATTATGTGGTTCTGTCCTACTACATACCTGCATCATACATATTATGTCATCTATTGACAGAAACTCACGTTGTTGATCATCTGTTGACAGAAACTCACGTTGTTGATATATGTTCCATCACATCTTTAAAAATGTAAGTGGATGTCAATATACTTACCTGATCTAATTCTTTTCAGTAATCCTAGTCATTTATGTGTATATTGCATCGCTGGATCTAATGGATACAGAAAGCTACTATCTACAGCATGATGGCAAGAAATTCAGAGTATTCTTCCTGCATCAATACATCGCTTTCATATGGTGCCGGATTTTAGGAAGTAACAAATCATTGCCTACCTTCAAAAGGTCTCTGGATTGCATAAATTTTCAGCACACTATAGCCTTTTCCAAGGAAAAGGGAACGAAACATACTGCCAGAAAAAAAAATCACATCTTCAAAAGTTTGGTATTGGTCTATTGGATATTCTAGTCAGGAGCCTCTACGGTACAACATATATCTCCTAATGAGGTAATATTTCTAACTAATCATAGCCCTTAATTTAGTATCATGTAATTTTGCATGTATGCATGTAAAAACGAAAGGAAATATAAGGAGATAATATGTCATCTTATTTAAATCTAAATCGCTAGATTAAAAATAATGAACGATCCATAATCATTTATACCTTAAAATTCTCTGTTCACGTGTTTGATCTAAGAAAGATCAAACATATCTGACTACCAAGAAAATACCTTTGTTTCCCTACTTTTTGCATGGCTGCTGCACACATATTGCATGCATGGGCATCTTTCCTTTCCTTGCCTCTGATTTCCGTATCTTCTATTCCTTATTCTTTGGTTTGTTTTTACTTTCTTTTCAGGAATGGAGATCTACTCATTGTCACAAGAGGCACTGCCATTATGGTCATAGCTCTACTGCTGCTTACTTCATGCACGCACCACAGCTAGTTCTCTTTAAAAGGCAAGCCTGATGCCCACAGTCCAGTGCTCCAAGAGCACTAGGAGTTTGTTTGTGATGGACACCAACACTCCTCCTTTGTCTGGGACGAGCTTCCTGAAGACTTGCTTCAATGGAGTGAATGCTCTCTCAGGTTAATTTCTTCCATCCTGTCTCTGTCTTGATCAAGCAAGATAGATCAGATGACCGATGCTGCATGTTGCTAAGGATGATGGGCTATATTTTCTTACTGAAGTTTGATGTTTTCAGGGGTAGGAATGTTGTCCATTCCTTATGCACTGTCTCGAGGAGGATGGCTGAGCCTAACTATCTTCATAACCATAGCAGTCATCTGCTTCTACACTGGGATTCTCCTGCAAAGATGCATAGATTCAAGCTCTCTTGTCAAGACCTATCCTGACATAGGTGAGCAGGCCTTTGGCCTGAAAGGAAAGATAATAGTAGCAATATTCATGTACCTGGAGCTGTACCTCGTGGCTATTGACTTCTTGATACTGGAAGGTGACAACTTGGAGAAGCTGTTTCCAAATGTCAGCTTCCATGTCGCTGGGCTCAGGATCGGAGGCAAGCAAGGGTTTGTGGTGATCTTCAGCCTGCTGGTCTTGCCTACGACGTGGTTTCGGAGCCTGAACATCCTTGCGTACGTCTCTCTCGGAGGAGTCCTGGCTTCCATCGTCCTCATCGCCTCTCTTGTTTGGGTTGGAGCATTCCAGGGTGTTGCTTTCCATGAGAAGGGTGTACTGGTGAACTGGGCTGGCATTCCAACTGCGATGAGCTTATATGCTTTCTGCTTCAGTGGCCATGCAGTCTTCCCTATGATATACACAGGCATGAGAGACAGGAGAATGTTCCCAACAGTAAGTAAAGCTGGAGAATTTACACCTGATTTGTTTTTTTTGCTTGACTAGTAAAACAAGATATATAAATCATAGAAGGATAAGTTTTACGATACACCTAAATAAATATGAACCATCTGTCTTAATAAATTAAACCTGACAAAGTATATTTATCTTTGTATTTTTAGAAAATTATTTTCAATACTTACTAATTATTTTTATTTATGATTGGTGGTGATGGCTGGATTTTTCTCATATATCCATGCATGCAGGGTCAGAGTTCCCTTTGTGCATGCATGCAACCTCCTGATTTTCATGCTTTTTCAACCGGAGATCAACAGAACAACTAGACCGACGGCAAAGAAATCAAGAGAAAATCAGATTAGAAAGGTTTACCTATGAATAGCCCATAAACAAATAATTAAATGGTTTATTAAATTAATTTTAAAAAATCGATGGTACATATTAATTTTACCTTTTACCTCTCTCAAGAGAGGTGAGTATTATACCATAAAAGAGTCATGAAGAGTTATAGTAAAAGTAATTTTTATAAGGCAAATTTATTTAAGATACGTTGAATTAATATGAATTGTTTATTTTTATAGATTTGACGGCCATGATTAAAAGAAAGTAACATCTTACCTCCTACGAGGTAATAGATCACCCTGATCTGACGGTTATGATTAAAAAAAATTGATGTTTTACCTCTTAAAAGATAATAGATCACCTTATTTTTTCTAACTAATGACTGAAATTAATTATATCTCTTACCTCTTTAAGAGGTAACAGATATACCATAAAAGAGCCCTTTTATAAAGCATTTCAACTATTTGCTGAAAACTACTGATGTTCTCAACCAGGCAAACTAGTATGGATAATCCTGTTTTTTAGGTTTGTACTACTTACTCAGTAAAATTGTTTAGAGTGATTTTACGGTTCTTGAGAAGATATCAATCTGGTACTGTAATTTTAGTGTTAATTTTAGTATCTTTTAGTATCTGAGATATCGACAGATACCAAAATTAACGCTATAAAAATTATAGTACCTAAGAACCGTAAAATTTTCCAATTGTTTAACCTTTTCGACTGATGGGATAAAACTGAAAAGGCATGTTGCCCACGCAAATTTGGACCACAATTGTGGACACTGTTACTCTAACACCTGATCATTTTTCCAACTTCAGGTGCTGCTCCTCTGCTTCATCATCTGCACCCTCGGCTACGGCCTCATGGGCGTCATCGGCTACCTGATGTACGGCGAGTCGCTGAGGTCGCAGGTGACACTCAACCTGCCGTCGAGGAGCCTGGCCTCCAGCATTGCCATCTACACAACGCTGATCAACCCGTTCACCAAGTTCGCGCTGCTGGTGACGCCGATCGCCGAGGCCATCGAGGGCGGCCTTGGCCTCCGCGCCGCGGCCGGCGGCGGCATGCGGTGGCGCAGGGACGCCACCGTCAGCGTCGCCGTCAGGACGGCGCTGGTCGTCAGCGCCACCATCGTGGCGCTCGCCGTGCCCTTCTTCGCCTACGTCGTCGCGCTCACCGGCTCGTTCCTCAGCAGCACGACGACCATGCTGCTGCCGTGCGTGTGCTACCTCAAGATCAGCTCGAGGATGTCCAGGAAGCTCGGGTTGGTGGAGAAGGTGGTCTGCGTGGTTATCATCGTGGTTGGGGTAGGAGTGATCGGCATAGGCACTTACAGCTCACTGAAGCAGATTGTGCAGAGCTTCTGATGATTTATCATTTATGGGCAGGATCATATTAATTTGGAGCCATCTACTAAAAAAACATGTGTAGCCAAGTAAATACGTGTTAGGTTCATTCAGAACTAGTGATGAATTGTGGCAAGAAAATCGTGTGATTTAAGCCTTACTGATATGCTAATCTGTTAATAATCAGATCATATCCACCATGTTATAAATAAATAATGCCCTTTCTTGTCTTGAGATTCTGTGAGCCGTAGCTTCTTTAGAGTTAAGTTCAATTTTTTGTTTAAACCGTGAAACTTAATATTTTATAGAAATGAAATATTATCTAAAAATAAAAACCCAAAATATTTTTACTATGTACTTATTAGTTGCTTTTTTATAATTTAAGCCCCTTGATCAAGGCTTTGGACTTTTAATCGATTCTCTCATCAGATACATTCACTTCCTCCGGCTCCCGGGCCATTCACTGCCTCCCCCCACAAGTGTATCCTCTTACGTCGGGTGCAGTTGATAGATCCTAGTCGTTTTATTAGGACGCTGTGAAGTGAGATTAAGATGGGGATAAAAATAAAGCGAAAAGTTTTCGTCCGTTCCGATAAAAAACGGAAACGGCTTATACGGATACGGAAACGGATTTTTTCGGAACAGAAACGGATACGGAATTTTTTGTGCAGAAACGGAACGACGATTTCCGCCGGAAACGGATATGCCGCCGGATATTCTGCCTAAGGAAAACAGAAAGTTTTCGTTTTCACTGAACCAGCCCATTATCTAGATACAGCCCACTCTGACCCATTTAATCCAAAAGGCCCAAATATTTAAAATCTAGTGCACAGAACCGAATGGATGGGCAGCTAACTAAATACGATATATATATATCGATCGAAACGAGTCAATCAAATAATTCATTGGTACAATTTAAATTACTGGTCAACGGCTGATATCAATTGAGACCTCACGAATAAATCGATATATCATAAAGGAATTAACAAAGCAAAAAAATAAATTAAAACAAGCCAGCAGCTGTAGCTGGTGACACGCCTGCGACTAGCTATATAAGTAGCAATGGCTCGGCCTTCCATTTGACATAGGCAGCAAGCAAGCAGTATTTTCTTAGAAATACATAACTTTAAAATACAGCAAACAACAATACTCATTTTTGTATTTCCTTAGATTACTGCTGACTTCTGCTTTGCATATGCAACGGTATTGAGCTAGATGTTTAGGTATTTACTGATGGATTAATTAGAAATAGAAGGAATTATGATAACAATTAAACTATTTTTTCTTTATAATTATCTTTGCAACTTTAAATCATTTCTATTTAGAAACGTTGATACTATGTATTCCGATAAATATTTGATCCGTATTCATATCCGCTTCTTATTCGATCCGTATTTGTTTTTGATACTATTCATTTTCATATTCGTTTTCAGAATATCCGTTTCTGTTTCTGTTTCCGTAAAAAAAATAAAGAAACAGATATCATAACACTCATTTTTGTCCGTTTCCCCTCCATTTTCGTCATCAGATTAAACCATCGTAGGTGAGGGGCTTTGCGGCGGTCTCCCCGTGTCAGAGGAGCTCGCTCCCGAGTGTTGTCTGCTGCTTCCACCCGCCCAAGCGCTTGTGCCACACTGCCATCCACCAAAGTGTGTTATTGTTTGCTCCTGAAGTGGAAAGGAAGAGAGATAAAAAATAAGAGAGGATAAATATAATAAGTATTACTTATCTGTCAACGATATAAGAGATACAAATTTTTATATGTTAAAATATAGGTAATAGGGTATTGAGAGTCTATTAAAGAGGAATAAGATTTAGAGTGTAAATTTTATTAGAAAGATTTTCTATATGATAATGTTTTAAACTTTTAGCTACATTAGTTTTTTACATTGGCGCTTTTACGATATATCTCTTACATCTTAAAAAGATAAGAGATATAATTAATCTTAACCGTTGGTTAGAAAAAACAAGATGATCTATTATCTCTTAAAAGGTAAGATATATTTTTTTAAAAGTGTGACCGTTAGATCAGAGTGATCTATTACCTCATAGGAGGTAAAATATTAGATTCTTTTAATTATAACCATTAGATCTATAAAAATAAATAATTCTTATTAATTCGATGTCTTGAAATTTTCCTTGCCTTTTACATTAGTGTGAGGTGCCAATAACAATAGCCTCTCTCTCCTTGTGGCACAGGCAAAACTAGCATTCTTCTCATGCCGTCATGCCTATGTTCTTACCGTTTTAATTCGCTGTGTTTCGCTTTCACGCCAAATTCATTAAGCATAGATACACACGATCTTAGACTCACCGTGTAATGATCTTGGATCATACATGTTTCTAAAATAAGTGATTTTGTGGTATCTAAAGGTTTTTGTGAAACTTGGTATCTTGGTACTTCTTCTGATTAAAAATGTGTAACGGTTTGACTTTTTTCACGACATTTGCTTGTACTTCTTCTGATAAAAAAATGCTTAACGTTTCGCTTTTTTCATAATCTTTGATGCTTAATTTTGATCATAATTTTATATTAAAATAAACTTATAAAAACTTTAATAAAATTGTGAGATTGTGAAAATATTGTTTAAGACAAATCTACTCATATAAATTATATGCTTTTCAACTTTTTTAAAAATTTAATAGCTGTCAAAATTTCAAAAGTTTATCATAAATTTTATGTTTTTCAACTAATTTTTTAAAAATTTAATAGATGTCAAAATTTCAAAAGTTTATCAAAGCGTCTGGTATAAAGTATAATCTAATATCGTACTTACACGTATAAAATTAAGAACATACTCAATTCTAATAAAGTTTTACTTATGGATAAACGGTTAATCAAGCCAAATTGATATCGCTACGTACAACTCAACTTCATGATAGTGAAGCAATTTCCCCATTCTCTTTTCATTGGACACAATACATCCCACGCTTGAATTAGCTTCGAAAACTTTTTAAAAAAAAGAGCCTTAAATGAATTTGCACTGCAAGAATTTCATTTAAAAACTCGTGTAGTCAGAAGCTTGATGTTATATATATCCGCCAAATTTATTCTTCCAGGTTAACTAAAACTCAACTTCTGTAGTAATTACCTGGATTTCAATAAGAACCATGGAGTACGAATCGGCGAATGCGATGTTTCCAAGGGCTTGCAGCGTCTGCCATATCTTCTGTGATGAATCTGCAACTTAACATCTACTAGTCCAATTTCCGTCCCAGCCAGACTTGTCTTACCAGTAGGACCTGTAAAAAAGCAGGCCCACAATGTCACAAGTATTTTTGTACATAAGGAGGATGATCAAAGCATCCCCGGTTTTTGCATCGAGAACGTACACAACTATTGTTCTAGTAACCAAATTTTAAGGCGTCGGACTGTTTATTTTTATAGATTTAATGGATATGATTAAAAGAATATGCTGTAACATATCCTAATTTTTTATTTTAATAATTATAGAAATTAATTATAACAGTTTATTATATCTCTAATTTCTGGATTTAATTTTCATGTATAGAATAATTGTGCGCTGCATACCATGCCGGTGAACCTCATGGAACATTAGCAATTATGTTGTCTAAATCCAATGTATTTAAGTTAAAATCTCAACCGAAGACTACCAGTTAATCAATTATTATTATTTTCTAATTTAAATATAACCAATGTTAAGATTACCTCTTGCATCAAAGATTTAACAATATTCAGAAGCTAATATGAGCCAGAATAAATGGCCAGTATTTTGATGATGTTCAAAAGTATGAGCTAGATTTAATGACCAGATATGCAGAAAGACTGTCATCAGCAAAACCAAGGCATAGTTGACAGGCATTGGATCGAATATAATCCTTGCAAGATTGCTGTTCTTCAGTTAGTTACCTGATATGGTGTGTGCCAAGGAGACGCCTACACCGATCAACGAGCAGGAGAAGAACATGACGGCGACGAATTTCATGGCGACTCTGCCGCTGAGAGAAGACGATCTGGACGGCGCCATTTCATGGTGGTGTACACGCTGCAATTAGCTCAGGGTCCGTTCTTGTGGAAGCAGTTGGACCTGTACACCGCCCATGCAACTTGATCGTTCATCCTACAATATTTACAATCTACTAGTGGGCATTAAGATCTAGTTAGATTTAGCTACAAATATTCAATACATATGATATGATGGAAGTAAAGAACGTGAATGTAAAACTTTGATGTGTATATAAATGTGAATGTAAACAAATATATATATATATATAAGTGATGTTTAATGTATATACGAATGTATATGAATTTATCATTTGTTTCTAAATATCGACGTATATGAATCTGTCATTTTCGCTAGCGAACCATATACTCTTAGTTAAGAGAACCATCTATAACTTTTCGCTAGCGGCTTACCATCTTAAATCATAGACGACTAACCAAACACGTATATAAAACTTAATCTGTAAAAATAATTTCGGTAGTAGTCTATCCTCCCACTCTTCTAACCACCCTTATTTAATAAGAGCATTATAGTATTTTTCTTCATTCTTTAGTCTTTTAAAAAACTAAAAGTTATTATATTTTGAGAGAAATGGAGGAGAATTATTTAAGTATTTCCACACAACCCGAGCTCAGACACTACGGCCTGCTCCAGCTGGTGCCTTGATGCGGAGATGGCCACCTCGCACCCCAGTCGCCGCTCGCCGCCGCACCGCGGCCGCGGCCCCCGCCGACGACCTCGTCGTGCAGCATAACCGCTCCCTCAACGCCCTCCTCCGCGACGGCCGCTACAACGCCGCGAGACGGCTCTTCGACGCCCTCCCCGCCCGCTCCGTCGTCACATGGAACTCGTTCTTGGCGGCGCTCGCCCGCCGCCGCGACGTCCGCGCGGCGCGGTACTTCTTCGACGCCATGCCCGTCCGGGACGCCGTATCGTGGAACACGCTGCTCGCCGCCTACTCGAGCTCGCCGCAACCGGACCATCTCGCGGCTGCGCGCAGGCTGTTCGACGAAATGCCCCAGCGTGACGTCGTCACGTGGAACACGCTGCTCGGCTTGCACGCGCGCCGAGGGCTCATGGACGAAGCGCAGAAGCTGTTCGATGAGATGCCGCAGAGGAACAGCGCTTCTTGGAACACCATGGTCACTGGGTTCTTCACTGCTGGTCAGGTGAAGAAGGCCCTTGACGTGTTCGATGCAATGCCTGTCAAGGACTCCGCATCTCTCAGCGCGCTAGTGTCTGGGTTTATCAAGAATGGTCAGCTGCATGAAGCTGACCAACTGTTAACAAAGCGCTTGAGGGTGATGGATATGGACAAAGCTGTTGACGCTTACAATACTCTGATTGCTGCATATGGACAGGCTGGGAGGGTTACTGATGCAAGAAGACTATTTGATATGATACCCAAAGGACAATACCAGTGCAATATGCTCAAGAGGAGGGTGTTTGAAAGGAATGTTGTTTCATGGAACTCAATGATGATGTGCTATATCAAGGCCGGTGATGTTTGCTCAGCTAGGGCACTGTTTGATGATATGCCAGTTAAGGACTTGGTTTCATGGAATACTATGATTTCTGGGTATACTCAAATGTCAGATATGAAAGAAGCAGAAAGACTGTTCTGGGAAATTCCATATCCTGATCCAGTGTCATGGAATTTAATAATACAAGGATTCATACAAAAAGGAGAGGCTGAGCATGCCAGGGGATTTTTTGATAGGATGCCAGAGCGTGTAACCATCTCGTGGAATACAATGATATCCGGTTATGAGAAAAATGGGGATTATGTTAGTACAGTCAAGTTGTTTTCGGAGATGCTTCAAGTTGGTGAGGTACCTGATCGGCATACCTTCTCTTCTGTTCTAGCAGCATGTGCATCACTCCCTATGTTACGCCTTGGAGCTCAGATCCACCAACTTCTTGAAAAATCTTTTGTGCCAGATACCGCAATCAGCAATGCCCTTATAACAATGTACTCTAGATGTGGGACACTAAATGATGCAGAGGCCATCTTCAAACAGATGCATACGCAAAAAGATTTAGTGTCTTGGAATGCACTCATCGGAAGTTATGAGCACCATGGTTGTGCTACAAAAGCCTTGAAACTGTTCAAAGAGATGAGGAGAGCCAAGGTTAGGCCTACGCACATAACCTTTGTTTCTCTCTTGAGTGCGTGCGTAAGCGCTGGTCTTGTCTCTGAAGGATGGATGGTATTCAATACCATGGTTCATGAGTATGGCATTGTTGCTAGAGTTGAACACTATGCCGCACTGGTCAATCTCATAGGACGTAATGGCCAGGTTGATGACGCGTTGGAGGTGATCAATAGCATGCCAATGGCTCCCGATCGATATGTTTGGGGTTCGTTCCTTGGAGCATGTATGGCTAAGAAGAATGCAATACTGGCTCAGATGGCTGCAAAAGAATTATCGAAGATTAATCCTGACAGTTCTGCTCCATATGTACTTATCCATAACCTACATGCCCATGAGGGGAGGTGGAGAAGTGCGGCGGTGGCAAGAGAACAGATGGAACTGCACGGTGTTCATAAGCAGCCAGGGTGCAGCTGGATTGATCTCAAAGGCAAGGTGCATGTCTTCATCTCAGGGGATGTTTGGCATCCCCTTGCCCTGGAGATTTTTTCTGTCCTAGAAAGTTTTGACAGGTCATGTAGAGATTGGAGTTAGAAGATACCACTTTTCCTCCTGCAATTCTTTTTGACCTGTACTGTACAAATATCTCAATTCATATGTATTGTTTCTACTTTACTAATTCAACAAACAAGCTGTTTTCGATCTACTTGTAATATTGAGTTTGTAGAGCAATCTATTGTACTCCCTCTGGTTCATTATATAGCACTTTTGAGTTCAAAATTTATTCCAAATACTAATATTTGTAAAATATAACTTTTATCTATCTATAAAATATGTATACTACATTTAGATTTTATTACTCATTACTCTACTCATACACTCCTGGGTCTATACTCACAGACTCACTCATCTTGAGAAGAGTATTACAATTTTTTTCATATCTCCTTAATATATGTGCCTAAGGTTAAATGAGCACTACATTTTGCGATGGAGGGAGTATGTCGTTTTGAATTTATGCACAAGAATTATGAAATCAACTCAAATAATTGTATTGCCTCTTATTTATTCTGTTTTAAAAAATGCTCAAAAGTTCTAAAACAACTTATATTTAAAAATAATTGAGAATGCTAAATGACTTATATAAGTAATTAGAGCAATTTTTATTTATATACCTAATAAGGAGTACTCTCCTAGTGAAACATTCAATATTTTGATATTTATGCTTTGACAGCAAAAGCAGTCTAAATGTAAATGATTTGTTTTCCACAGTGCGGTCTTTTCATAGGCTTTGTGCAAGTTGGCAGTAACACAATCCAAGGAACTTGGAGGTGAGCCAGGCAGCCAGCTAACTCAAGTAAGCTTGTGTCTTAGTAGTACCTTGTTTGGCGCACCTGTGTGTTTTGGATGCTATCATCTCTTTTCTACGTGTGAATTGCTAATTTGCACTTAATCACGAAGACATAATTATCAGATGCTTGCTCTCCCATAGATTGTGCAAGTTGATTGTTTCTGATAAAAATCCAATGATGTTCTTGCGGTTCTAAACAACATCAGTTCAGCTGAAGTTATTCTATAGCAGAATGTGTCCACAGCTCCTCATCCCCTCTGTGTATACGCATTTTATCTGCGAAAACTAATCTGGCCGGAGAGTTTGATTAGCCACTGTCCACTATGCACAAGCCCCAAAGACATGCTCTGCAATTACCAAAACTAATTATTTACTTGACAGCAAATTCCATTATTATTTCGGTTAGCCACACATTGCATTAACTCCCTGCATGGTTTTAATTACTAGCGGTTTCCATTGCGTCATGCACCCAATGATATCAGGATTATCCACTCCATATATATTCTTTGCTGCTCACCAATTGAATATCATTCCAGAAAGAATGGACCAAGAACATAGGTAAGCTCAGTTTTGCCTTTCATCATGCATATGGTTAGCCTTGCTCGTGCCTTAGAAAAATTGATAGTAGTAGCTTTCTTTTTTTAAAGCAAGTTAGAGTCTTTGATTCAGATTATCTGTTTATTGATCTAGCCTTTTTCTTGCATGAACTAGCTTTACTAGTTTCTGGCCTGATACTTGCATGCTTGAAGAGGTTCTCTCCTTTCCGAGCATCCATGCTCATCCGGTCGTTTTGAAATGTATGTCTCTTTTCTTTCTTGTTGGATTTATCATTTATGCAAGAATGGTGGGTGCTCTCTGAACTTATAATGCTTAGAGACTCTTGTTTCTTGCGATGTAGACGAATTTGATGCCATCAATGATCTGGTAACATACTGGGAAGAGATGGAGCGGTCTGAGAACAAGGGAGGAGAAGGTGAGAAGGGGTTGCCGCTGCTGTGTTCCGGGGAGGAGGAGAGAACATCCTCCAAGATCATGAGAGGAGACGACGCCAGATCAGTGGAGAAGGCACTGACGTTCGAGCTCGTGTCGCAGTACTTCTACATGCCAATTACGCAGGCGGCGCGAGAGCTGAACGTTGGGCTCACCCTCCTGAAGAAGAGGTGCAGGCAGCTGGGCATTCCAAGGTGGCCACATCGCAAGATGAAAAGCCTGCAGGCTCTCATCAACAATGTCCAGGTCCCCTCTTTCTTGACAGTTCCATCTTCTTGCAAGCTCGCTGTGTCATCTGAAACTCTGTGTCTGTTTCAATCCGCTGCGAGATCGATGACGATGAGGGACGGATGGATGCAGGTCCTGCAGGAGGCCAGCAAGGCGAACGGTGAAGAGCAGTTGAGGGTGTTGGTGGAGACGCTGCAGCAGGAGAGGAAGCTGCTGGAGCAGAAGCCATGTGTTGAGCTCGAGGAGAAGACCAAGAGGCTGAGGCAGGCCTGCTTCAAGGCCAGCTACAAGAAGAGGCGCCTCTTGGCTCATGAAGCTGGGGAGGCATCACGATGAACAGATGAAGCTGAAAGTTTCTTTGTGCCAAGTAGCATGCATATACGTACAGTATATTATTACTTGATACGATGCAAATCCTCTTTTGCTAGTGGTAATGTTCTGATGGGATTGTAGCGTGTCCCGTCACCAGTGTGCCTGCTATAGTTCAGTCCAGTCAGGTTTTCTATGTACAGAATATACTAGTAATCCAACTGGTATGGGAAAGATGTATTTTCCTTTTAGAGTAGCCAATCGGTGTTTTTTTGGTTTGTTTTTTTTTGTTCGTAACAAATTCAGTTTTTTTATAAAATAGAAACCAAATTGTCTAAAACAGTAAAAACCATAATAAATAATTGAAATATTTTGGTTCGGTATTTTTCGGTTTTAACCAAATATACTACAACCACTCTTTTAAATCATCATTTAGAAAGCTAGATTAAATTAAAATTATATCGCAATTTAATGTATCAGCAAATCAAAACAAGACGTGAACATTAGATATTCTGAACATCTTTGGTTTTTTGGTTGTTTGTTTTTAAGTCTAAAAATCGAATCAAAAACCGAATTTGCTTGAAATAAAAACTATTCTTAAAAAACGAAACAGACTTAAAGTTCAGTACGGTTCGATTTAATTTTCGGTTTATTTTTTACCACCCTATTACCTATTTCCTATAGCATCCATCTCATCCCTAAACGTTCCCGGTTCCAGATGTCTTTGTGATTATTGGTTTCATGATTTATCGGCAGTAAATAGTGTTGGTCCGTACAGTATTGAAGAACAGATAATTATGCCTAGTTTGGCACGGCTTGTTGGGCTTGAGCAGATCAAATCTAGCTCTACCAAATTTTACAACTAGTTATATTTTTATCAAAAATAAAATTTTAAATAATTTTATTGTATTGTTTTTGATAAAAATAAAAATTTAAATAATTTTATTTTGTTATATAAACTTTAAATTCAGCATATATCTTAGAATTGGAGCTCTTCAAAAAGTATCTTAACTGCACAGATAATTTTTCAACAGACCCTATTCATCTTTAGGCCTCACATTCAACTTTAGATCAGAGATAATATAATAGCTGTTATATATGGGGTGTATCAGTGTATGTATGACGTGCTTTCTGAGACCTATAAAGTTGCTTCTGTTTTCTCAGAGCTAGAATTGGTTGGTACTTAAATCAAATACCAACAAAAACAAGAGAAATTAGGCTGAAACTCATGCTTGCCTTGGAAAAAAGGTTTATCAAATATGTAAATATCATGTAAATTAAACTACTTTACATTTGCGTATTTACACTATGCTTTTGTAAATTAATATATCTACACTACCCTATACTACTTCTGCCGTTCTGCTCTGACGTTTCAAGTAATCAGCTCTGTCCGAGCTGACGTTTCCCGCTGCTCCTTGCCGATGTCGACGTACTCCGACAAGATCGCCCTGAACTCGTCGCTGGCGAGCGTCTCCTTCTCCATGAGCACGTCGACCAGCTAGTCGATGGCCGCGCGGTTCCTGATCCTGATGTGCGCCTTGGCCACCTCGTACTCTCGTAGGGTCCTGCGCGACGACGACGGTGAGCTTCCTTGCCGAGGTGATATGGCCGTGACACGTGGAAGAAAACAAGGTGAGAGGAGAGGACGTGTATACTTACGCGCACTCGAAGACGGCGTGGCCGATCTCGTCGACGAGCATCTTGATCATGCCGTCGGTCATGCTTGTGCCCTCGAGGCCGGCGACGACGCGGTCGATGGAGTCATTGATCCCTTGACGCTGATGCGGTCCTTGCCGCGGCGGCCGGCGAGGATGGCGCGCGGCCTCGTTCACGAGGTTGGTGAGGTCGGCGCCGCTGAACCCCGGGGCGCGCATGATGACCACTCTCAGGGAAACCGGAAACGTCGGAGTCGAGCCTCTTGTTGTAGTCTTGTAGCTGTGCATCCTGAGGATCTCCTCCCGACCGCAAGTCTGGGAGGCCGACGGAGACCTGCCGGTCGAAGCGGCCGGGACGTAGCAGCGCGGCGTCGAGGATCTCCGGCCGGTTGGTGGCGGCGGCGAGCCGATGACGATGATGACGCCGCTGTCGCCACTGAACCCGTACGTCCACGGTCCATCTCCGTCAGCAGCTGGTTCAGCGTCTGCTCCCTCTCTTTCCCCCTCCGATACCCGTGCCGCGCAGCCAGCCGACGACGTCGATCTCGTCGATGAAGACCATGCACGGCCCGTTGGCAAGATCAGCAGTGTGTATAGAGCTGATCGCAGTTCGGAGGAGAGTGCACAGAGTGTGTTACATGAATCAGCGTGCATGTGTCAAGAGTTGTGGCTGAAGTCTTATATATGGCGCACGTCAAGAGAAAGATTCGGTCCAGTGGAGCTTTGCAGACGCATGACATGATGGACCGAGGGCATACAGATGCATTAGTTTAGGTGTTATCTAGTATTCTGCTTGTCCTTCTCGTGGCCAACGGTGCACGTGTAGAACGGCAAGGTAATCAGCTAGTGTGTATGAGTCTTTAAATACCAATTCATATAATCAGTTTGAAATAAGATGAAATAAAGAGAAAAGACACATTTGTGCTATTGTGGCAGCAATAATTCCTGTATTCCTCTTTGTTCCTAGTAACTCCAACCAGCCGCGGAGCCAGCGGGGGAAGGGGGCGCGCGCTCCCCTATGGTCCGGCCGGGCCTCTGTCCTTTGGCCGGCGCCGGCGCGCCGCCCCTCACCCCGCGCAGCCTCGAGCCGCCCTGTGCCCCTACCCCCCGCGCCAGCCTCGCGCTGTGCCGCCGCTCCCACCTGGGCGCCCCTCGCCGCAGCCCCGCGCCCTCGCCCCTTGCCCCCGCGTCGCGTCGGCACTCCCGCGCGCGTATCGCTGCAGAACGCAGAAGGGAGGAGGACGAAGGAAAGAGAAATAGAAAGATGGAGAAAAGAAGAAGTGAGCATGAAGAAACTGAAAGAAAGAGTCAGAAAAAAGGAAAGAGGAGAAAAAAGTTTCTGTAAAATTTGTAAAATTTGAGAATTTGGGGATTTCTAGGTTAAAAATTTAACATTTTCTCCAGGATTTCAAAAAGAAATCAAATCTTTCGAAAAAATTTGTAACTCAAGAAATAAATCTTGATTTGAAGGATATTTAGTTAAAATATATATTACTTTATACATCTCTACAATTCTGCACGTAATAAAAGAAAATTTATATTGTGAATGTAAAGCAGAGAATAAAGAATTTACCACATTTGATGTTTGTATAGATAATTTTTTCTGTTTCGATAAATATCGTATTTGTTTCGATTCGTATTTGATCCATATTCATATCCGATAATAACTGTTTTCATATCAATATCCAGGATATACGTTTACCAAAAAATAAAAATAAATATGATATTATTAATATTTAATCTGTTTTCATCCTTACTCGCGCCCTCGTCTAGCGCTGGTCGCCCCAACCGCGCTTAGTCGTCCCGCACAGCGTCGCAAAATCGCCCCCTACATTTTTGGGTTGGCTCTGCTGACTCCAATAGCTTCCTCACCAGTGCACCCGTGACAGCGTCGCCTGGTCGTCCACCTCGGTGACGGCCACCATGCCGTTCTCAAAGAAGTCCACCTTCTTGAACGCGCTAGCGTCAAGATGTTACTGCAGGAACCGGGAATAGAACATTCGGTTCGACGTCACCTTCCTCCGGTGGCACCGTCGGGGCCACCGGTTTCTCGGCCCACACCGACTTCACCGCCGCCAAGCCAACAAGGCTGCGCCTGCCCCGCCCACCACCTCTTACTCCCGACCGACAACGCACTCAGCCTTTATTGCATATCAAAAAGCCAGAAACCAGTTTATAAGCTGTGTGGCGAGCCGAGCCCGCTCATAATAATTGTTGACATGTGGATCCATTTACCGGCTGAGTGGGCAGCTGCCCGACTTCTCGCCTTCTATTCATTGAGTCCTAGTGCTATTCTTGCAAAAAAAAAATCAAGAAATAGTTTTAGACCTCGTTTGGCATAGCTCTAAATCCAGAATTTTTGAGAGCTGATCAAACCTAGCTCTAAAAAATACTGGATCTAAAGCTATGGATAGATTAAAGATATTTAGTTAAGCAATCTACCTTTTATTATAGATTAAAAATAAAAGTTTAAACTATTTTATTATACTGTATAAACTCTAGATCTAGTATGAATCTTGAAGTTAGAATTGTATCAAACATATTTTTATTCCTACGCAAAACTAGGGATCTACAGTGATTTGGTTAGGGGCTGTTTGGGACTGCTTCGCTCCATATTTTGCAGCTCCGCTCCACAAACGTCTAGCTAAACAGGTCCAGCTCCTGGTTTTTAGATCAACAAAAAAACAAAATCTAGGGTGCTGCTCCACGTTTTTTATAAAGCACCTTAGGAGGTACTCTGCGAATATAATTTTCAAACGTAGTCGTGGAGTTGTCAATAAATTA
>KE370775.1:925700-940625 GCA_000418225.1 Zizania latifolia
CCCATCGGCCCGCGCCGGCCTCTCACAGCCCCACGCCGCTGTCCGCACTCCGCCGACGGCCTCCTGCCGCCACACGCTGCCAGGCGCACGCCATCGTCCACGCTCCGTCGGTCTTCATCTCCGTCGGATTCTGTTCCCTTTCACGTGGCGTTCATCGGAGGGGTCCTCATGCTCAAGGAAATGGGGACGTCCCCACCAAATTTTTTTTCTATCGTCCCGTGCAATTCACACATCCACGGCTGGTAGTAGGACTAACTTTTCAGCTCAAAGGAATTAAAGTCAAGGCAGGCTAAAGTGAAAGCACGTCGCTTTGCTTTGTCATGTTGGGAACTTCGCTCGGTTCCCTTGACCCTGACGATGACCAGTTCTACACGAAGGTTAACAAAACCAAAACATGATAATCATGGTTTTTGAGCTAACCATTAACTCGCCATTAGCGGTAATTAATATAATTTTTGTTAAATCAAATTGATAACAGTAAGAATCAGATCGATTAATTGGAAAACTGCTATCTCGATAAGACGTTTTGCAAAGAATTGTTCCACCGAGACAAGACGACAAGTCTCACAAACAAAACGCCTTCTCCCTCCCGGAACTCCAAGTAGATCTCCAAAAGGGACACATCGCTGCACGCCTACACGTCGCATGCATGGCTGTCACTTATTGACTCCTTCCTTTAAAAACATGTAATGGATACTTGCACGCATCGCATAAAAAAATCTTTTAAAAAACTCTTATTTGGGAGAAACGATATAAGACATATTAGACGATAAATTATTTTCTCTCCTCTGTTCATTAATCAAAATGACAAGTATATGTTTCAATGGACTTGATATGTATGCACACCTAAGCACTACTTCCACGATTTGTAAACGGCCTTCATAACACTAATGTCAAGCTTTACTTGGTCACTAGCACAACTACCATACAACATGACAAGTTGCCATTTCAGCTATTTCTATTAGAGAAATTATATCTACTTGTCTAAGATTATGTTTAATTGAGCTTTTCTGGTCAGCTTTTTGGTTGGAAAGTTAAAATATGAACCAAACAGATCTAGCAGATCTAGGGACAAATCAATCTTTACAAAAATAACTTTTTCATGTATAAATTGGAGAAGCGATAAAAGTTACTCACACCCTAATTTTTATAGTTTCTCAGTTTAGACTTCACAAAAATTATTCACTATGTCATTAAAAGTTTAGAAAGTTGCTCTCACCCTAACTTTCACAACTTCACAGTTTTTTCACAGCTCACAAAATTTTCTTAGGATCTATAACTTAACCAAACACACCATAAGATCCGTAGGTCTTAATAGGTCGCTACTTTAGATATCTTCAATTCTTATGTACTATGAATAACTTAGTACAACTTTACATATAAATTTAGACGTACAATCTTCACGTACAAACATATTTAAGAAAAAACTACTCTACATTATTTTCTCTGTTTTCTAACGCCCGTCTCGTGGCCGGATCCGGCTCGTCTGACGTTCCAGAGGAACGTCAGCGTGACTTACCTCCAATTCACTCCCTTGTACTTGTTTTCATTGGGTTTTAACTTCCTTGCTAAGGTTAGCAAGTCTGGCCATGCATAAAAACTAGTAACCGGAAACAAGGAGCAACATTTGATCTCTATTTTTTTTTAACATAAGTAAGTCTAAAAAAATTGTGATAAAATTGTAAATAATAATAACACAAGAAAGAAACTTCTAATAATTTAAAACTTTAAGCTCCAAGTCTTATAAAAGTATGTGAAGATCAAAGATCAAAAATTCCTACATCGTCAAGAACATAAGTTGGCACAAAATAATAGTTTGTTTCTAAAATTTTTGGACATGCAAGACAATTAAAATTGCAAAAAAATATACTGTCCGTATTATAGCTCTGAATGAATACATAGCTCAGCAAGCAAACGGGAGGTAAGCAGGAGGTAAGTCACGGCGTGACGTTCAGAGGAGCTGCATCCCTCGTGGCCACAGGCCGCAGCTCCCTCGCGGGCAGCCGGGCAAACCGTGGGGGTCAAAGTCTGCGAACGAGCGGAGCTCAGCTCACGACCTGCGCCCATCAGCATCCACCCACCCACCCTTCACGGCCCCACGCGACGGCGACTCTTCTCCGCCACGGCGGAGCGACAAATCAAGGGGAGATCGAATCCCGCGGCGCGCGCCCGAGCGCGGCGGCAGTGCGAGCTCTCGCTTGGTCGTGGTCGTTCGGTCGGTCGATCCGTGGCGTGGACTCGAAGCCTCCGTCTCCTCTCTTCCTCCGGCCCAGGCGGGCACTTGCTGGCTAGCCTAAGCTTCAAGTTCCTGTGCGCTTTTGCTCCCCGGCCCACGGCTGCTTCTGCTGCTGCTGCTGCTACCTCCTCCCGCAGTCCCGCTGGTTCCGGGGCCCTGTCCTTCGCTGTCTCCCCTCCTTCTCGCTCGCTCCAGGCTCCGGGCTCCGGGCTCCGGTGGCTGCTGGCGAACTCGCTTCGCTTCGAGGTGATGGCGGCTGGCTGGTGACTGGTGAGTGGCGAGGGTATTGCGCTAGCTCGTGGTCCTTTTTTCGGTTCGAATTGCATTGGGGAGGTGGGAAGCGGGACGGCGGCGGTGGCGGTGGCTAGCTCGCTTTTGAAATCGCCTGCCGCCGGAGTGGCCAGCGAGATTTTGTTGCGGTGCGCTTGCTTGCTTCTTCTCTGATCTCGCTTCTGGGTTTCGCGCGTCAGATTCGTTCGCGGGGGGTGATCTGCGCCATTGATGATAGATGTGGAGTTGAGCGCATCATGTCTGGTGTCATTTTACCTTTAACAAAAGAGGTTGTCGGTGGGAGCTTGTGGGATGGGGTTGCCTCCAGATTCGCAGTTCGTATTTCGTGAAACTTTCGCGAAAATGGGTAATTATTTTTCCTTTTCATCTATGTTTAGTCGTGCCTCGTGTTTTTCTTTCACTCGGTTCTGAAACTTTCCGTGATCTCTCTAGCGTGTGCCTGGATTTGGTTTGGGTCAATTTTGAGCTCATGATGAGTGGATGCAACCGTCTTCTCCACTTGTGAAGAGCTTGTAATTGGAATTCGGTTGCTCCAGGATGCTTATGTCTTGTCCCTCGCTTTTTTGCTGCCATTTCGCCCTCAGTTTCCTCTATTTCAAGCAATTAGCTTGCTTTCTTGTGCACTTCTAAACTCGGCGTGCTTCTAGGTCGACTTGACAAGGTTACTTGATTTGGTGGGAACTTCAAGTTTCAAAATATGGGGTATTAAATTGGACACTCATATGCATATCATAGCAATTCGAGGGCATGTAGCAGTTTTGGTGTTTGTAATCTTTATATTACAAAGAGGGTCTTTGTGGTTGGAAGAGTTTCTAGCCATCGGTTTTGTTAGTGTGTCATTTGGGACTGATTATGATATACACCACATATATACGCGCGGTTTGTATTATAGCATCAAGGATGTGTATAAACACCAACATTTGTCTTGTATCCAGTAAATGCCTTTGATGCGATCAACGTTTTGTTGCAGTTGTTGATTACCATTAATGGGCATGCACTTTCTTCTTTGACAGGATAAAGACATTCATCTTTGGGTTGCTTCTTCAGGTCGGAGGACAGTAGGACACACCAACCTTCCACAAAATTCGCTGATCAGTTATTTGTTAGCACGAAGCTTTTAGCATAATACCCGGAAAATTTGCGTGACCTTTCAAGGTGTTGCTGAGTAATAGACCAGAATGTCAGTTGAGCAGGAATTGATTTGACTTCCTTGCTTGGACGGTTTATTTCTTAATTTGGCATTTCATGGTTATGGATACTTTAGGGTGAGCATATATTGATTGTGAACATATCAGACCAACTTGTTAAAACAGTTTTGGGTGATGAAGAAATGGCATGGTGGTTTTGTCATAGTATCGTTGTTCATCATATTGATGTTAAGATATGTTATATTGGACAGTCCACTTGCAGAAAAATCTCTTCAGTATGTCTTCCAACAAAATAGCACAACCCCGCTACATTGGCTGGATATTCCAAACCCAATTGCAGTTCATAATCCACAGAACATCTCTCAAGCAATATCAACTGAATTGTTAGCCTCAAACCTTTCTATATCAAGAAATTTCTCTGATAGAGAACTGCAGTCATTGCATTCTTGGAATCATTTAAAAGACCTAGTAAGTCATGCACACATCCTGCCAGATGGAGTAGAGGCAATCAAGGAAGCTGGACTTGCATGGAGGGAGCTAAATGCAGCCCTTGAATATGACGGTTCGGTTGTTTCTGTCAATGGTAGCACTCAGCAAAAAAGCAAAGAGAAGCAATGCCCATATTCCATTCGAAGAATGAATGCTACAAGGTCAGGTGATAGATTTGCCTTAAAGATTCCTTGTGGACTGATTCAGGGCTCTTCAATAACTATTATCGGTACTCCTGGTGGTCTGCTGGGTAATTTTAAGATAGAGTTAACTGGGGCTACCGTACCTGGTGAACCAGACCCTCCAATTGTGCTTCATTACAATGTCCGTCTTCTTGGTGACAAACTTACAGAAGATCCTGTTATAGTCCAAAATACATGGACTATAGCTGATGATTGGGGTTCTGAAGATCGTTGCCCATCTCTTGATTCAGATGCTAAGGACAATGCAAAAGGTACTCGTATTTCAGTGGTCTGTATCTTATTATGGACATAAGATATCCATCGATTGCATTGTATGGTCTTGCTCTGCAATGGAATACATAATCTAGCTAGTTTTTACAATTGTAACTGTTATACATGGCCATAAATATGCACTCTTGAGATATTGTAGCTGAAAAGGAGTTATGCTGCAAAAGATACTTGTATGCTGTTTTTGATACTGCTATATAAGTGGATTTTGCATCATTTTAGCCTTTAAGATTTGTTCAACAAAATGGATTGGGGTGTTGGCATGTAGTTCTTTTCTCTCTTCATCGTGGGCTTGACATAGATACTTTGTTTTCTCTTGTTTTACAGTTGACGACTTAGAAAAATGCAGCAGCATGGTGGGCAAGGATCAAAAGGAAGCCTGGCCCTCTAAGTTAAATTCCAATATTTCAAGCATACGATCTGCCTGGAAAAAGAACACAGAATCTAGAAAATACTTTCCCTTCAGACAAGGATATCTTGCTATAGCAATTCTTCATGTTGGAGGACAAGGGATCCATATGACTGTAGATGGAAAACATGTCACTTCATTTGCATTTCGAGAGGTGTGTCTTGTGTAACAAATTTAGTATGTGTTTGTGTCTTGGAAAATTTGTAGGCAAAATGTTTTCCTGCGTTTGCAAAGATATTTGTACTTCCATGATTCATATGCACCAAAAGATCAACTTCGTCAAAATATGTTTCAATTGATATTTTACTCACTGATGTGTTCTGTTATCAGGATTTGGAGCCTGGGTTTGTTGGTGAAGTAAGGATTGCAGGAGATATTAAGTTGATGTCTGTGATAGCAAGTGGTTTGCCTACAACAGAGGACTTTGAACATGTGACTGACTTGGAAATTTTGAAGGCTCCACCTGTTCCCATGGACAAACCCCTGGATCTTTTCATTGGGATCTTTTCTACAGCCAACAATTTCAAACGCAGAATGGCAGTTCGCAGAACTTGGATGCAGTATGATGCTGTCCGCTCAGGAAAGGTTGCCGTTCGATTCTTTGTTGGCCTGGTAAGAATGAAACTTTTATACATAATTGCATATTATATAGTGATTCATATGTAATACTAGTGGTTGGTTTATGTTTTTATGGTTCTATGCCTAGAGGCTGATCTTGAAAACATAATATGCATGCAATTACCACCTTTCTTAGTATAATGTTCCTGTGTTTATTGCGCTCTCGGCATGTAAATATATGGTTGCTTGTTGATTTCACTCTTCAATTGGGTATTGCTACCTATCACTAGAATGTACTGGTTCATCAC
The DNA here is from genome assembly GCA_000418225.1 of Zizania latifolia. NCBI lineage: Eukaryota > Viridiplantae > Streptophyta > Magnoliopsida > Poales > Poaceae > Zizania > Zizania latifolia. The sequence continues at coordinate 931,610 of KE370775.1, forward strand.
TATTGTTGTCTAAAACAATTCTTCAACAGAATGCTGTATTGGTCACTTTTCAGTCATTTTTTTTGGATACCACTTATGCTAGTTTGAATTATGGCTCTCTACTTTCTAGTTAACACTCATCTATCTTTTTCCTGCCTTTGTTAAAAGCATAAAAATGAGGTGGTGAATGAGGAACTCTGGAATGAAGCACGAACATATGGAGACATCCAATTAATGCCTTTTGTTGATTATTATAGCCTGATTCTTTGGAAGACTATAGCCATCTGCATCTATGGGGTATGAAGTTTTTTATTTTGTTTTTAATTGTTGTGAAATAATTTTCTTCTGAATTTAGTTTATTTTTTCATCTCAGACAAATGTACTGTCAGCCAAGCATGTGATGAAAACAGATGACGATGCTTTCGTCCGTGTTGATGAGATGCTTTCATCTTTAGATCGAGTAAACATCAGTCATGGGTTGCTGTATGGTCGTGTAAATTCAGATTCTCAGCCTCACCGTGATCCATATAGCAAGTGGTACATAACCCCAGAGGTAACTTGTTTTAAATTCATTATATATTAAGTTATCATGTGCTTGTATGCATCATCATTTCAGAACATGGAGAAGTGATTTTTTCAGTTACCTTCAATCATTTGATTCGTCACTAATTGCACACACTCAGCAAGCTTAGTGACAAATCCTTCACTTGATATAGGAATGGCCGGAGGAGAATTATCCTCCATGGGCACATGGTCCAGGATACATTGTATCACAGGATATAGCGAAAGAAGTTTACAGGAAACACAAGAGAGGGGAGTTGAAGGTAATGTCAAATTCCCCTAAAATTTCTTCTCCCTGCTGCTAGTCTGCTATGCAACAGTTGCACACAGTTTCTTTGGATTCTGATAATGACGTAGTCATTGTAGAAAATACTAGCTTTGTAGAACTGGTTTCTGTTGCTCTACTCTTGGCATCATAGAATTTTATTCCTACTAAACGGGTATTGTATTACAGATGTTCAAGCTGGAAGATGTTGCAATGGGAATATGGATCAACCAGATGAAGAAGGATGGGTTGGATGTGAAGTATGAAAATGATGGGAGGATTTTGGTTGATGGCTGCGAGGAAGGGTATGTGGTTGCCCACTACCAGGAGCCAAGGGACATGATGTGCCTATGGGACAAATTTCTGAAAACAAAACGAGGAAGATGTTGCAAGGAGTAACAGAACCAATGCAAATTTGCTCTCACGTCTATTATTTAGCCGTTTCCTGCTGACACCGATGACACGCTTGGTAAGGGTCTTTCTGGTTATTGCTGGTTGCAGAATCAACAGGTAACAAAATTTTGAATACCACCCACTGTCCATTTTGTCCGCGGGGAAGAGATCCACAGTTCTAACCAACTTATTTTGTATCAGATGTAGTATTGTATGTAGGTTTCTTCTGTTTTGGGCACAGCTAGGAGAGTGTTGCTTAGTTGCTTGCAGTGTGGCTTCTTGTAACATACTCAGGTTATTAGAATGTAGGATACATCGGCATATTACAATTTAGGGCAGGTGCAGAGGTAGTATTACCATTCTTTTGCTAGGAATGCATCCTATCTGGTGTAAAGCTATTTGACAACTACGCGTGTACAATCCACTCCCTGTAATCCTATCCACTGCATACCTGAACCATTTTTTTTTTGTCAAGCTGTGCTGTGTAAATCTCCTCCTGTATTCTCAAGATCTTTGATGTAGCAGGTGCATTTTATGTCCAATTTTACACTTCACAGATGCTGAAAATACATGAGAGGGTAAAGAAGGTTGCAGTAGTCGTGATAGGAGAATTTTGTTTTGGGTTCATGCGGCCATGCAGCCGATGCCGTAGCGCGTGTTGGGGAAGACGAGGAAGAGGCCGCTGCACACGGCGCCGACCATGAGCGGGAAGCTCTCTATCGCCTCGCCCATCTCCTTCCGGTACAGGCCGGGGAAGACGAGCACCGACATGACGGCGTGGACGACGTCGACGAAGCCGAGCCGGAGCCGATCATCCACGGGCACCTCCACCCCGAGCCCCGTCCAGAAGAGGCAGAGCCCCCTCGGCGTGACGAAGCCGTAGTACACCCTGCCGTCGGCCGCGCGGAAGCTGTCGGTGAAGTGGAAGAGGAAGCACGACGCGGCGCACAGCGCGAGGAGCGCCCTGAGGGACGCGGCGCTGGCGGCGGAGCAGGATCCGTCGCCGGATGCCGCCGGGAGGATCATCTCGAACGCGAGGAGCGTGCCGGTCGGGAGGAAGTTGGCGAGCATGGACGTCTTGGAGAGAGTGCTCTGCACGCCCCTCGCCACCGCGCGCCGCATCCTCCCGCCGGCGCCGCCGTCCATAAGCCCACGTACTGATGTACTTACTACCTTTCTCCGCGACGTTCGTAGCGAGTAGTACGTGGAGACGCAGGTGGTTTCGTTGCTGGTTACATACTTACATACGCAGATGGGGAGCGCGCGGTTACCGGTCGTGGTCTCGTGGATGATTTCGAGTTCAAAACTTCAAATTCCATGCCTTCCATTTCGCCGGCGACCTCACCGCCATCTCGCACGCGCGCACCGGCAATCGGCCCATCCCCTCGCCGCCGCCGTTAACTCGTCGGCCCAAGCAAACCGCCTCGCATGGGCTGTCAAAGAATCGCTGGGATCTTACAACTCCTAGGCCCAAGTTAGCCATGTCTGAACAGTGACAGCGTCCACGACCATTTTACTATGTTAGGTCAACTCCTGCACTTGCCACACCAAAATACACCGAAAAGTTTCGCTTCCCACGCTTCGCAGGTTGGTAGGTACAGTAGGTGCATCAAACCCAAGCAACCAGCAAATCGCCTTCCAGCATCAATCAAATTATAGACTCCAAACATGTCGATCTTTGCAAGTCAGGTCAAATCCTGATTAACTACTAGCCGATCGCCCTCACTGTCAATATTAAGAGGCCTTGTTGATTGCTCGCTGGTCAGTGATCACCTCCTCTGCAAGAAGAAGAAGAAGATGGCTTGCAAGAAGAGGTTGTGGAAGCTGCAGGCAATGGCGCTGGCGGTGCTGCTGCTGCTGCTGGGTTTGGCCGGCAAGGGGTGCCACGGCGACGTGGTGCAGTTCATCTTCGGCGACTCGCTGTCGGACGTCGGCAACAACAACTACCTGACCAAGAGCCTCGCCCGCGCCGCGCTGCCGTGGTACGGCATCGACTTTGCCAGCGGCATGCCCAACGGACGCTTCTGCAACGGCCGCACCGTCGCCGACATCGTCGGCGACAAGATGGGCCTCCCCCGCCCCGTCGCCTTCCTCGACCCGTCCCTCGACGAGAACGCCATCCTCAAGTACGGCGTCAACTACGCCTCCGGCGGCGGCGGCATCCTCAACGAGACATCCTCCCTCTTCGTAAGAAAACGATCGAATCTCGCATCGACCATGGAATCATGGTGCTTCAATTTGAAAATCGAGCATGATTTCTTCAAGATTTTGAACCGAACCTGACCGTATCACTGAATGCATGCGTACCTGCAGATCCAGAGGTTCTCGCTGTACAAGCAGATCGAGCTGTTCCAGGGGACGCAGGAGTTCATGCGACGCAAGGTCGGGAAGGCGGCGGCGGACAAGTTGTTCGGCGAGGCCTACTACGTGGTGGCCATGGGCGCCAACGACTTCATCAACAACTACCTCCTCCCCGTCTACTCCGACTCCTGGACCTACAACGGCGAAACCTTCGTGAAGTACATGGTCAGCACCCTCGAGTCCCAGCTCAGGCTCCTCCACGCCATGGGCGCCCGGAGGCTCACCTTCTTCGGCCTCGGCCCGATGGGCTGCATCCCGCTGCAGCGCATCCTCACGTCGACGGGAGGGTGCCAGGACTCGACGAACAAGCTGTCCAAGAGCTTCAACGTGCAGGCCGGCGCGGCGGTGGCGCGGCTGTCGTCGTCGCTGCCGAACGCGACGTTCCGGTTCGGCGAGGCGTTCGACTACTTCCAGGACCTCATCGACCGGCCCACCGCGTACGGGTTCAACGACTCGCGGGCGCCGTGCTGCACGCTGGGCCGGGTCCGGCCGACGCTCACCTGCACGCCGCTGTCCACGCTGTGCAAGGACCGCAGCCAGTACGTGTTCTGGGACGAGTACCACCCCACCGACCGGGCCAACGAGCTCATCGCGCTCGAGACGCTCAGGAAGCTCAACATCACCGTCGTCGCCAACGCCACCACCTCCACCTAATCAGCGGCCGACCCTTCATCGTCTGCTTCGTTTCTCGCCATTGGAGGCGTGTCTGCAAACACATACTTCGTACGATAGAATCATACTTGTATGCATGTGAATTTTTCTTGATTTGTATCAAGTGATTGGTTCTAGATTTGTATAAACTGAATGGTTCTGGATTTGTATAAACTGAATGGTTCTTGTAACTAGTCACGTGCACGCCCCATCCCCGCCACTTAATGGTTCTAGGTTTGTATAGGGTCCTGAGGACAATACCACATTAACCAGAAGGTTAATCTAACGGCTCTATCTCCTCTGACAAGATAAGCATTTAATGTTTATTATATTAAAGCCCATCAAAGTAATCAACTAAGAAATATAGTGTATATGTAATGATTGTCTATCTGTTTATATGACATATTGCCTTGTAACCCATATGTAACTTTAAATATAATTCTCACACGGTTGTTTCTATAAGGAAGATTAATACTTCAAATTGTTGAGTTGAGAAAAATATGGTTGAATCAAAAGAATTCTTTTTTTGAAGTTCATTTTTTATCAGAGGACAATATGAATATTATACCGTGTTCCATTAAAACACTTAAGAGGTTGTATGATATATCGGGCCTAGAAATAGGCCAACACTTCTATTAGCAAATAAGAGGTTTTCAAAATCATGCCCAAGTAATCATCACTTTTTGGGTCGTAATTACTATGTTGCTAGATTCAGTTATCATAGATGTTCGCAATCCACAAACCATGCATTACCCTCGTATTTGCCCATTACCATTTTGTCTATAAATATCGATCCCCTCACAGTGATATGAGGACAACAAATGCTAGAGTGCCGTCTTTATAAGTTATATACAACTAATTACTCTAAACTACCAAACGTATGACTATATTATCTAATTAGAAAACTTGGATGTTGCTACCTACACATATTGGTTAATAATCATTTAGACCATTACTCGATATCCTATCCCACCTCATCTCTAAACCAAATAGCAGCAAAAATAGGTCTGTCCCATTCCGTTCCACCTCGTCCCTAGAACCAAACGTCATCTTAGTTTCATTGCACAACACATTGGTTATAGCGATGAAAACGAAGCGGAAAGTTTCCGTCCGTTACAAGAAAAAATGGAAATGGAGAGGCTTATACGGAAGCAGAAACAAAAATTTTTATAATGGAAATGGATACGAAATTTTTATTCGGAAACGGAACCGAAAACAGAATGACGATTTCCGCCAGAAACAAATACGGAAACGGATATTCCACCTAAAAAATACGGATTTTTTCCATCTTCATAGGCCCATTCTCCTTCCCTGAATAGGGCACAGCCCACGACCGGCCCAGAAAACAACACAGCCCCATCCGCTGCTATTTGTACTTTACAGTACTATTCGTTTTCGGTACTATTTGCATCCGTTTTTGTTTTTAAAATATCCCCTTTCATTTCCGTTAAAAATAAAAAAATAGATATGTTAACATCCATTTTCGTCCGTTTTTTCGCTCTGTCTTAGTATGCTAATCGAAGACCTGGTTATAAAAATTACGGTAACCGTTTGGGTGTGTGGGGAACGTGGATTCTGTGCACACGAGGTCTCACGGGACACGCCTAGGCTCTGTTCACTGGCAGATGGCCTCGGCTGTCAGCCACTTCTACGGCCATGAAGAATCCGGTCCGTTCATGCGTGCCCCACTTTTGAAACCACGGCTTCCTCTCCGTGCACCCGAGCAGGAGAGTAACCTCACCGACAAGCGGGGCCCACGACAGTGGTGCCCGCATGTCAGTAAGAACCCCGTCGGTGGTGGTGGGGCCTGAGGGGACCCCTCGCGGAGTCGCGGGGTTCCCGTGGCGGAAGACCGGACGAAAGCTCAAGTGGCTACTCCCCGTGCGCCGCGGCTGTTTCAGTTTTTGGAGGGTTACGGTGGGTGGCTGCGCACGCCGCCGGGCCACCGGGCGGCAGCTTTCCAGGTGCTCCTCGCCGCAAAGCACAAACCAACACGCCCCCGCCCGTCTCCTCGTGCCGGCGTCGTCGTCGTCTCCTCCCCCTCGCGGCCCATTTCAACCGGACGGCACGCGGGGAAGGGGGAAGCAAGCACGCACGCGGCACGCACACTCCAGTCCTGGCCTAGGGGCTTTCTTCTTCCGCTCCCACCGCGTGAGCTCTAGCTCTGCCTCGATCGGTTCCTCGGCCATGTCGTCGGCCGTTGTGTCGTCCACCACGTTCCTCGTCGCGCTCGCTTCGGCGTCCCAGGGGGGTCCCAGGCTGGGGAGGGTGGCCGCGCCACCGATCCTCCGTGACGGCGCGGGCCGACTAGTTCTGCGTTCACCGCAGCGGGCGCCTCGGCGTCGGGACGCGGCCGTGGTGTGGGCGGAGGCCGGGGAGGGCGGGGAGGAGGAGGAGACCGAGCGGGTGAAGGACGACGAGGTCGCCGCGGGCGCGTGGCAGCCGCCCCGGTCGCGGCGCAGCGGCGTGAGCAAGGTATGTTGATCGATCGGCTCCTTCCGCCTCGGGATCGTCGTGGCTAAGATGTTCCTGCTTTGGCTTTGCTGTGTTTGTTTAAAACCGACGCGCGTGCGTGTGCGCCGTGCAGGTCGCCAAGCGGAGGGGTCCCGCCCCGCCCGTCGGCCGTTACGGCTCCGGCGACGCGGCAAGGGCCCGCGGGGCGGCCGCGCCGGCGCCGAGGCAGGACGCTGCCTCCAGCCAGAACGGAGCGCTTGTTACTGGCGACGACAAATCTGCCGTCTCCGCGCTGTCGTTCACCATAGTGAAGGTCCCAGCACCGGACTCCGGCGTGATCCTTCCATCCGTAGGCAAGGAGCCGGAGATCGTCGTCCCGGACACGACGGCGCCGCCACCGTTCGATTTCAATTTTGTGTCATCAGTTCCTATTCCCAGGCCTGATTTAGCTGACAATGCGGAACTAACTGAGGAGAAGAGTGCAAAAGTTGTTGAAAGTGCTCCGAAGCCAGAGGCGCCTCCGTCCCCTATTCCTGTGGTACATGAGGAAGCTTGGGATTTCAATAAATATATTGATTTCAACGAGCCGGTCGCAGCGAAGGATGATAGATGGGTTGCTGAAGATGTTGCAGCTTCTTCCGAGAATTACCAGTACTACGATTCCGGCCCTTTGGCTGGCGAGAATGTCATGAACGTGATCGTTGTGTCTGCTGAATGTTCTCCCTGGTGCAAAACAGGCACGGACAGTATTCTATTTCTTTTCATTTTTCTTCTTCTTTGGAGTTCTGTGATTCTTATGACGTTGCTTGAATTACTCATATGAACAACTGTTGCATTGCACAGGTGGTCTTGGCGATGTTGCGGGTGCTTTGCCCAAAGCTTTGGCAAGGAGAGGACATCGTGTTATGGTATGATCATTCGTTTTTCTTTTCTTGCTGGTTGGATATTTCTGCAGCATCTTACAATTTCGATCATTTAATTACCTATATGTTCAGATATACATAATCGGATCAAAGTGAGGCAGATTGTTTTTTTTGTTCTTTTGTGGGCATAAACAGGATGATAAAAATGCTACTCCAGCTGTCAGATGAAAAACATAAAAATGGTAATAATAAAATTGCAAAGCAACACCTGAAAACCATATACTTAATTTTGACAGAATATTTATTTCCGACATAAAAGCTGAAAAATCTATACATGGATGGATCATCATGCTGTCATGAAAAATACTGATTAAAGTAGCCTTTTTTTGTTATAAAGGTAGCAGTTTAGTTATGGTAGTAATCTAAATTACAACTAGGGACTCTTGGCTAGACTGATAAGCTGATAATTGGCAAATACTTCTTTCAATGTTAGGTTGTGGTACCAAGGTACGGGGAGTACGAGGAAGCCTATGATGTAGGAATCAGGAAATACTACAAGGCTGCTGGACAGGTTTGTCAACAGTGCATTCCAAAGGACCCCAAGCATAGGAAATGCTAGTTGCTAATGCCTTGATTGGTTTTTGTTTGGCCTTCAGGATCTGGAAGTGAAATATTTCCATGCATATATCGATGGAGTTGATTTCGTGTTCATCGACGCCCCTCTCTTCCGTCACCGTCAGGACGACATCTATGGAGGAAGCAGACAGGTGAATCTTCTATCTGTTTGGTGTTTCATTGCATTAAGTCCTACTGATTGGCATATGCTTACCGATTCCCATTTTCATTCAGGAAATCATGAAGCGCATGATTTTGTTTTGTAAGGCTGCTGTTGAGGTATCCTCTCCAACTCCATTATCAACCAATACCATTTTTTTTTATGCTGCGTGATTTCACACACTCGTATTCTTCTTGCTTTTATGTATCATCTAAATTATCGGTAAATGCACTGATGGACATTCTCTATCATATTGATTTTATTTATATTCTACATTGGGTTATCTTTTATGTTCCTCCACAACCTGCAGGTTCCTTGGCATGTTCCATGCGGTGGCGTGCCCTATGGAGATGGCAACTTAGTGTTCATTGCAAACGATTGGCACACTGCACTCCTACCTGTTTATCTGAAGGCATATTACAGAGATCATGGCTCCATGCAGTATGCTCGCTCTGTTCTGGTCATACACAATATCGCCCACCAGGTTTTTCTCTCGTAATGAATAATCTTTGTGCTATTTGTTTCTACCATTTTTTGTTTGAGAAACTGGTTGAATACACTAATGATTGCTTATGGAAATCACTGGCCAGTGACATGCTAAACTCTTCTTCAGTCGATTGCTGCCTTTGCTCGGTACTCAATTGACTAAAAAGGTCCCTTTTTTATGATCCTAAATGATTCATCTCATGTATGCAGGGCCGTGGCCCAGTAGAT
>KE370775.1:990394-1008150 GCA_000418225.1 Zizania latifolia
AAAGAGTAGGATGGGCAATCGGGTTGACTTGAGTACAGAATGTGCATCTAGGCACCTACCGATAGGGAGTCGAGGACGGCAAGAACGACCTTGTCCTCCCCGGTGAGTATCTTCTCCGCCTCGTCGACAGTGGTGATGTTGTGCACCCCGGGACCTAGCTTCTTGTTGATCCACGACACGATGGCTTCCCTGCAGCAAAGCGAACAGACAAGTCAAGCAAAGAGATCAAAATAGGAGTAGATCAGATGGGCGATTGGATCTGAGGTGACGCACTTGGTTCTGGCGCCGTTGTAGTCCTTGGGAACGCCGTCGATGAAGAAGAGGATGGTGGGGAATCCCTGGACGTCGTACTTCTGGGCGAGATCAGTGTCCTCCGTGGCGTCGACCTTGGCGAGGGCGACTTCGTGGGCGAGGTGGACGAGCTCGGCGGCGGCCGCGGCGTAGTCCGGGGCGAGCGCCTGGCAATGGGCGCACCAGGGGGCGTAGAACTCGACCATGACATGGCGGCGGGCGGCGAGGAAGTCGGAGAAGTTGGCGGTGGAGAGGACGACTACGTGGGTCTCATCGACGGGCGGCAGGTCGTGGGCCTGGTCCTGGTGGAAGAGGTCGTCGTCGTCGTCGTCGGGGGAGCCCTCTTGCAGCCAGCCGTCGGGGTCGTTGGCGGGGATGTCGTCGGCGTTGTCAATGAGGTAGTCGAGGTCGTCGTCGGAGGCGTGGAGCGGAACGGCGAGGAGGAGGAGCAGGAGAGGGAGCAGCAGGAGGAGGAGAGATCGGGAGGTGGCCATGGTGACGGCCTGCGGGAATGGAAGAGACGGGAACGGGAATAGGAATAGGAATGGGAACGGGAATGGGATCCCTCTCTTTATGAGAGCCGGCCCAGGAGTGAGCCTTTCTGTTTGAAAAGATAAGAAGAAATGGTTTGGTGCGAGTTGCGACCCGCATGAGTCGATGACGCGGCGGGGCGGGGCGGGTCGCGTGAGGCACGAGCTGGGCCGGGCCTTACAACTTGGGTGGGCCGGACCTTACAACTTGGGTGGGCCGGGCCTTATAACTTGGATGGGCCGCCATGGCACTCGGCCCGTTTCTCGCCGCCGCCTCCTCGTACGTTTTACCCTAAAGAGGAGGAACAAGAGAGAAGACGAGGTTGAAGCAGGTCAGACAGCTACATGGCCGCCTCCCCGCAGTCTCAGTCTCTCGCCGCCGCCGCCGCCGGCCGGAACCCCCCCCACAAGCGCAGGGCAGGGGGTAAGGGCAACCCCGGCCACAGCAAGAAGCTGAAGCGCTCCGATGAGCCCGTCCGCCGCAGCAGCAAGCCCAGCGACAAGTTCCTGAAGCTCCTCCGGAAGCGCGCACGCGACTACAACTCCGACGATGATGAGCCCCTCTCGGAGTCGGAGGAGGTCTCCTGCTCCGAGGACGAATCCGCCGTCGGGTTCGCGAGGTTCGAGCAAGGCTGCAGGGCATTCCGAGTCGCCTTCTCCAAGATCATGGCCAAGAAGCTCCCCGACGACCCACTGGTTCGGTTCCCTCTCATCAATCACCATCACCTCTCTCCCCTGACGCATACCACCGATCCAAATAGGCTTACACGTCTTCCTTCCGCCACCTCATTAGGGCCCTGTTCTCTCAGCGCACAAGAAATTGGTCGCCGCCAAGTTGGCCGAGGATGCGGGAGACCACAAGCCCAAGGGAGATTCCCGCAAGGAGAAGCGCATGGTACACAAAATACTTCTCTCGCTAATTTGCCTCCCACTGTAAAAGTTCTGTGCACAACGCATTTGGTCTGGTGGTTTATTGCAATTCGTAGGCTGCAGAGAAGGGCCATGTCATTCCCGCAAACCACTTGGACAGCAAAGAGAAGGATCTCATCAAGGTTGCCACCCAAGGGGGTAAGTCTTCTCTTTTGTTCTCTGTTGTTTTGCAAATGGAAAAATTGCATTGTTTATTGCAACCATTGTTTGCTAATTGGATGCCTCTCCCTCTTGTATATTTACATTCAATTGTCTGGCTGATGGTGATTCAGTCGTCAGGTTGTTCAATGCGGTAAGCACATAGCTTTTCTTATATTCAACGCAAATTGTGCATATAGCTTTTACATCACCGTTCATTGCTCTACTGAACTTCCATTGCATGTACACTGGTGAAACTTTATTGTCTCCTTGATTATCTCACCATTCATTTTATATACGTACTCAGGATCAAGTAAATTTCCATATCATAGAGCACAGCAAGCTTTCCATGATACAGATACCACTCATATTTGTCACTTGGCAATCTTTCCATGCATGTTTAGTTTTTACTGTCAGTGTTGACTGAAGAAATGGGTTGATTGTTGTGAAGTGCTGTTAGTTCTATATTTACCTACTAAGACAATGAAAATGTATATACCTTTGAGGTGCTCTCAAAGCTTTTACAGTCACTGTTTGATGAACATGTTAAGGGGACTCACTTGTGGGTCTATGCGTGCATAGTGGCATGTGTGTCTTCCCTGTAATCAAAAGAAAAAAGTGACTCTTTGATGATTGATAGGCCTTCATTTTTATTCCTTCCAGGTAAGCAAGTCGCAGAATTCTCGGAAAGGTTTGAGCCCATCAAGTAGCAAAGATGCCAAAGGTGTGTTTGTTTTCTTTCCATGTAATCTACCTCTATTTTTTTAGGAAACTGTTGTGATTTACTTGCCTGCTTGTTTGGACTTTAGACTCTCAACAAACTTTAAATGTGAAAAACTGATCTGTTCTACATTTGTGAAAAAAATTAAACTTTGAATGGTTTGGGGCAAGTATATGCTGTTTTCTGACTGTACGGTGCAATTTCATATTTTGCATCCTTCCAACTAGCTAGCTTGATAAAAACTGAGTGGTGAATCTTTGTACCAAAAAATGGTGGGAGAGACTTCGAGTGTAAGACTTCTATCAACTCGAGATGGTTTGAATTTGATCACTTTACTTGTGTGCTTCTGATTGCATGAAATATATCTTTTCTATATATTTGACACAAAAGGCACAAGTTAAGCATAATTGAAGTAAACTGGAAACACCATATGCCAGAGTCTTTTATTCTGCAGTACCATCATATTAAACTGTCATTCTGCAGGCCATATTTGTTTTATGTATTTGATTTTGATGTATATTACCATTTTATTATTGATATCCAAAATACCCTGAACAGTTTGTGTTAATCCTAACAGTGTTGGCAAAAGAAAGAAAACAGACCTTCCTCATGGAATTGAACAAATCGTCTAACCAAAGTCAAAAGGGTCAGGCTTCTTCCAACTTTTCTGAGGTAGCTATACTGATCCTTTATTTATTAAATAACACTGTTCATTTTATAGATCTCTATTGCTTAGTACCAGTGTTGTATACTCAAATTCAAGTTAGTTGCTCTCAGAGGCATACCTAGTGCAAACTATTGTTGGAAAACAGTGTATTAGTCAATCATGCTAAATTTGACACAAATTATAGTCTCAAATTAATTAACAGAATAATTGTTTTACTAAACATCATGTGGCAACGCACCATAGAAATTAGCAGGTTACTTGAATGTGACAATACACTGCATTGCCCAAATATATAAGCTGATAGCTGGAGTGCTGGACGCCTGAACATATTCTCCATCATGTGATTTAGCATTGAAATTGATATCATCTAGCGAACTCACGCCGTTTTTGTTGTGCACTTGAATCCTTGCTGCTTATATTGTTGAGTTGAACACATTGTGCCTCCACTTTTTGTCATGTGCACATATTCGTTTAGTTGTCATGGTTGTTGTGTCATAAAGTTGAGTTGAGTTGACTCTCTACCAACTTGGAGACTAATCACGACTAGTCACATATTCATGTTGCTTCTACGGTTAGTCTCATCTCCATTTAACTCAGTAATAATGGGCCTGATAGACTAGAGAGGCCCAATTTGCTCCCAAGCAGCTCATTGTTGCTGCCATTGCTCCAATGTGTCTTCTTCCACCAAGTGACTCATGGCCTTCAAACCATTCGCTCCAGCTGACTTTCGACTAATCCATGACTAGTTGTGATTAGCTGCAGGACTTTATAACAGTGGTTGTGATCATGACTAGTTGCACGACTTGGTGACAGTGGTTGTGGTACTAAGGTGGATCTTGTGGTAAACTTAAGGGGCAGAACAGGTCATTTACGCTTTTATTTACAGTTGGAGGGATCGGTAGGAGGGAATGGGAATTTGTGACTGTTGGTTGTCCTGTTTGATTGACTGGTATGGAAATTAGGTGTGCTGGGGATGATAGGTATTCGAGTATCCTATAACTACCATTTTAAACTCATGGAGGGGGTGGGAATTGAAAGGGCATTATTGTGTAGAGAGAGAGGTGGATACATGTCATTCCTTTTTTTGGACTTGAACATGTCATTCCTTCATATGATTACTATGCTAAACCTATTTAGTAATGCGAATGGATCATAGAACGTTGACTACTACCTTATTATTCACTAACAAAACATCTGAATTTTGTATCTGATACCTAAAGGGTGAAGCCCTGTGATATTGCTCACACTTTTTCTGCTTCAGCACATTAGCAAAGATAAAGAGGAAACTGGGTGGGCACCCCTCCGCGACACATACATGCTTGGTTCGAAATTGAAGGATTGGGATAAAATGCAGGTAAAGCCTAGTGGTTTAGCATTATTAACATCAGAGCAACACTAGTAATTTGTGCACCTAGTTTGCCTGAAGATCTAACTGGACTTGTGTTTAATGAGTAGGTCTCTGATGTAGCGAATGAACAATCTGCGACCCTTTTGGACGACTCTTCTGACGAGGAATAGGAAACAGATTCTGAGTTGAAGCGGCATTTGGAATTCAGATTTGCGCTTAACGAAGTTGTGTTCTTGTTATTGACTTGGAAAGTGATATGGTTCAGATTTGCAAGTTCAGTTAGATAAGTTGAGTCTTCATCACTGTTGCATGTATCAATGCATGCGATGTTGAATGCATGGAAAAAGTTATTTCTTGAATACCAGATGCCTGTGCGTCGCTACGGGAATACAATCAAATGGGTAGTATCCATTTTTTGTGTCCTTTCAACTCGTCGACGACCATTTTTCACTATGGACTTGTGGTTTTTCTTCCTCAACTTCTAAATTCGATGAGTACAATGCCCTTCAAAAAAAAACAGCGGAGTAAAAAAAGGTCTTTGCTTTTATTAAATTTGATCGTTTAAAACATGTGCTAAGGCTCAGAATGTTTAAATGTTAATTTTTGATGTTTCGGTGATTATGGAGTCAATTTGGACTCGTATATCCTGTATGCATGTATTAACTGTAAGTACAACACAATTGATTAAAAATAGAAAATATGTATACTAATTAATTGTTTTCTTGGAATGTGTGAGAACATGTTTAGACGTTAAGAATTATAAATTTGAGGAGTAATTTTAACGACTTATGGCGTTCACTATCCTGACTTTCCACATTCAACAAGAGCAAAATTCACGTTTCAGTAGCCTTCAAAGTATGGAATTCAACTCCATAAAAAATTTATTATGCATTTGTAGTAGCTTCCAAAGCAATGCAACATATACGGGATTGTTGTAATAGGCATGTATGGTTACAAAAAAATTATACAAGAAAATATCCATTGATCCGAAACGACTCCTCTGAATTTACGTATTTTAGAAGGTACAGTTGCCACCACCGAAATAGTACTTCTCTTGTCTGTGCATTTGATTTTTTAGGTAATGTGGCTATGTATTTCACAAGAAGTCATACCAACCAACAAGCATCTGTACTCGATGAAATTATTATCAGATAGAAACATCTCCAAAACTAAAAATAATATTCACTCCGGCAAAAAATATAATGTTTGATTTTTTTCTGATCTTCGAGGTACAATTTTGACCACAATTTTATATTATATAAATTAATAAAGTCTAAAAAGTCTTCGATATGATAAAAAGTATTTTTCAAGACAAATATGCTCATATTATCTTTATATTTTCAAACTATGTACATTGAAAGTTATTAAAAGTCATAGTTTCAAATTTTTGATTGAATTTTGTCCAAAATTTCATTAATATTTTTCAGAGGGAGTATAGGTTAATTACAACCAGAGATTTGTTGTTTAATTGGTTTCATCTCCTGATTTAATCAAACAGGTTATGAATATGTCTACTCTACCTTAAAGTATCAATGTTCGTCCACTTAACCTCTCCTGAAGTATGAAATTAGGTATGTACCTAAGTTATTAAAACTAGCTTGAATAGAATATCTAGTAGGGATGACAATGGGTCTCGATACCCGACGGTGAATTAACCTATTAAGGAATGAATTTGATAATTTTTTGTCCACACGAGTGAGGTTCGCAAGCAAAATGGCATCCCCATCAGGGCTAGCAGGACCAGGGTCAGGGAAGATTCCCCATCCCCGTTAACTGTCAGGGAGCCCAATAAGGACTAACATGTGGGCCCCCATTATATGTATATATATAGCAAAAAGTGAAAACTGGAAACCCTACCTAGCCCTAGTGTCCTAGCCTCCAGCCTCCATTCCACGCCGCAACGGCCCTGCTCCTCCACGCCGCCGCGCCCCTACTCCCCCACGCCGCCATGGCCCCGTGGCCCTGTGCCCACCCCTGCACCGTCCCGTAGTCACGCCACCAAGCCCCCACTGCCTCGCCCCCTACGTTGCCACGCCCCATGGCCCTGAGCTCAAGCATAGATCCATGAGCTGCGGTCCCTTCTCGGCCTCCCCCGCCACTGTCGAGCTATGGCCCCCTCCCCCGCCAGCCGTCGCCACCCGACTGCGGCCCCTCCTCCACCATCGCTTGGGCACGCCACTACCGTAGTCGCTTGGCCGTGCTTCGACGCCATCGATGCAGCCATCCAACCAAGCCGTTGATGGGGATTTTCTCCTCGATGGGGGGTTGGGACGGAGAAAAATCGTCCTCGAAGTCGGAGACGAGGAAGGAGAACGGATAAATTTTCTCTATCGGAGATAGGGAGAGGGACCCCTCCCTGTTGCCATCCCTAGTCTTGAGAACCACATGACACAGGTTACATCAACTTTATTTCTATTTACTAAAATGCTATCAATTCACGCTTAATTTTCATTCTGGATAATTAATTGATTTAATGAGGTCATGAGGGTAATTAGTTTAATTGGCCTTGAATGGCAGAATTAATAGTAGAATATGGTATCCATATTAGGGTATGTACAATGTTGAGACAAGGGTCATCTTTTTTAGGTAGTTCGAACTTGTCTAGGGTGATGTCTCACTCTCTTTGTTCTTTAGATATCACTCACATACACTGCCTCCCTAATAGATAGTGTCTTCAAAATAAATTTATATCCAATTATCTATCTTCTATCTCATTTATTTTACAATCTCCTCCTTTACTTCCTTGAATATCGTGCAGAGCTGATTTATTGTATACGATCTGATTTCTATTATTTTCCTCTTTCTTCTCATTAACTTCTTTGTCACGTCAGTCTTTTGCTTATATGGTAGGTTTGCTCAGATGGAAGATTAGGAGTGCCCTTACTCCATGTATGCAAAGGAATCAAACATGGTAGTGATTAAATGAAGAAAGAGATTGTAGCCATCCTCTCGTATGGCGATGAATGCAGTTCGTGCTCTCACGCATCTCAGTGGCTCCGTCACGCGTTGTATGCAGTGTTGTAGGTTGTCCATGACAACATGAATCTTGCACGCACACAAGGTGTGGGAGCTTGAATTTTGTCGTGTGAACGACAACTGCAGTGTTGCTTCTCCTTCTTCACCAAATCTATCGATGCCCCTTTCCCCTTCCTACAGCCATCAGATCGCCCCCTAACTCATCCTCCTACCCCATCCCCAAAATTGAACTCCCCTTTGCCTCCTACCACAACATGAGCACCATATGATTGGAGTAGAAGTAGATGGCAGCGACGACATGTGAGTTGCTTGGAGCATAGGTAGCGTGGGAGCGTAGGGAGCAGTGGCGTAGGCAGCGCGGAAGGGCACGAGACATGATGCGGTTGTGCTAGAGTATAGGGGTGCGTCACCGATGGAAGAAGCTTCTTCACCGGTGACAACTCCTTGTTCACCTGCAGCGTAGAACATAGCCCCATATCTCAATCATGATGCTTCCTTAATCTTTAGATCCAACTATCCTATAAATCCAGGTCTTTAGATCGGACTATCCTATAAATCAGGGATAGTAAAGGATACACGTACTCTTTGATTCATATTCCTATATATGTTGGAATATAATGTTAGTAAAACAACACTGCAATTTCCTAGTGCATTCTAATACATTAGCTGTAAAGAAGTATTCATCATTCCTGGTTCTATTGTTGTAGCAAATCATTTTAATTTTAATAGGATATCATGTATTTCGGTAATCTTCATGCTGTCCACAATTTTAGTCATTTTGCAAGCATTTTAATAGGCATACATAACAAAAGTAACTTTACATGCTAAGCTTCAGGGTGAAACTGCATTCAGATGATTTGTTTACTCTCCGCTTGCAACGTTTTCCCTTTGATATCTTTCAAATCAGGGCTACATAAAAAAACAAAATCTAGCTAACTACTATCATTTACACAGGAAATTGCAGTTTTGAGTTCAAGCATCTGCCACAAATTTGGCTGCACAAGGTCAAAACAGGTTGGGGAGGAAAGAGACCCACGGCCCACAGCATAGTCAAGAGCCAATATCACGCAGCAATGATGCAACAAAAGGAGGACAACTTTGGCCATGCTGTCCACACAAGTCAATGAATATCCCACCCACATTCTTCACAAGTCAAGGGTCGCTAAAACAAGATCCCGAGATGCGTCAGATATTGTAGCAGCCTCAGCAATCCTGAGGGCCATGACAGATTTGTATGTCACCAGCTCAGCATTTGCCATGAGACGCTGAGCTCTACTGCGCAGACGGATGGCTGTTTCTCCTGCCTGATTTGCAGCACGTCCAGCTTCCTCAACTCTCCGCAAAGCCTCCTCTTCAGCATTGTCTGCCCACCAAGAATCCAAGATGTCCAATAAATGAGAACACGAGATTAATAAGAGAACGCAATGCAACGGTATGGCACACAAACATGAATGCTCATATGGGTATATATTGTACATAGGTCGATGATATTTATTATTTATTATGCTTAGATCATAAAGTGGTTCAATAGTTAATGTGTAAAACGATGTAGACAAGGAGATAAGACATTGTGAAAGACAACTCAGTTGGCATAACAAACAAATAGGCATTAGGGAAAATATGTCAGTACCTTGCAACAAGGTTTCAGGCTTTCCGCGGCCAGCTTGGCTTCTTTGTCTCTTGAAAGATCTTTTTTTCTTAATAGATCTTTGTGATTGCCCTCGCCTTAGTGTTGCACCCTTAGGATAACGGATCACAACATTTAGATAATATAACCAGAAGTTCACAATAAACAGACAATTAAAGGCAGCTTTTGTAAAGGTTCCAGCATTGTATTAGGGCATGAATCAAGTCCAAAATTACCTGAAATATCTTTAGGAGTGGTGTACCTTTCTTACATTTCTTATTCATCCAATATTCATACACGGCAAGGACATTATGGTCCTTTCCCAAAGCTGGATATCTGGAAAGAAGCTGATCCACATCACTAGTTCCTTCAGGATTGTTGAAAGCATCTTTTTCAAATGTGGTAATTATCTTCTCAAAATCTTCATAAGAAATATGATTCAGATGAGAACTTTTTCTATCAGAATCTGAATGATTAAGTTGAATGAGCCACTGTTCATCCTCAGAGTCCAGGTCATATACAGACTCCCTTGAGAGAGCTCGCCCAACCTCATCATCCACCATTGTGATATAGTCTGGCACAGGGCGTGAGAAAGGATATGTTACAATAACTCCTGTGTCATCAGAAACCTCATGTACACCAGGAATTGGTATCATCCTTCCCTGGGAATTGCGCTCCCGACCCTCAATTTGCAATTCCTTAAACAAAAGCCAGTCCCACTTATCAGAGAACTCAAGCTTCCATCCATCGTCGATTGTCCAAATGTAGGCATGGGTGAAACGGTTAACAACATAAGACTTCTGCTCCTGAGGCTTAAGATATATTCTTCTAATAACACCATGTATCTTCACAGCTATACACCACTCATTTGAATTCGATAGTTCAAGCTTAACTTCAGCACCTTCTTCCCTCCAGCATCTGTCAGGTTGAGTAATTAAAAGGTTTGCTGTGCAGTGGACAGAATCTATGTTCTGTCTAACCTCAGCCAAAGCCAGCCTTTCATTCATGCGCTCAATGGGGCTTTTCAATGAAGACCTCTTTTGCTTCCCACTTGATCCCATAGGAGTGGCAACATCACTGTCATCCATGTTGTTTTCAAGCAAATCAAGAGAAATTTTCAGTGCTGCTTTGGGCTGGACACGCTCCAAAGGAAGCTCTTGACTAGTTGAGGGTGGTGCCTCCCCTTCAGTTTGGCTACTCACAGCACTCTGCTTCTTTGCAACTGCCTTGTCAGGAAATCTTGCTGCAAGACGCTGCTGACTTGGGGGATGCCTCAGCGAGCTTCTCTTCCTTTGATGCTTCTTTAGCCTCAGACCATGGACTACCACTCCTGCAATTTGCTCAAGGGGCACATAATCCTGAACCACCCTACAAAGTTTGTTGCTACACAGGTCAACAGTATGTTTGTCATCCCCAGTGCTCAAAGACTCAGAATCCACCTCCAAAGGGGTGCAAGGATAAATTTCTTTAACTCCTTCAACTAAATGCATGCTCCGGCGAATCACGGCTGGAAGATACATTGAATCAAGAGATATCATCGAGTGCAAGACCTGAAAATAAGAAGGGAGTGCCGAGAAATTGACAGATAACAGTGGTTCCAAATCCTTGTCACCATGAAGCTCACACCACCCACATTGCACCAAAGTCCTCTGCAACAATGCACACTACAAGAAAAGGCACATGCATATTAACCAGGTGTACAAGGAATTAAAATTGGCACACAAAATCTGTATAGAAGGCTTACAGCTCTCCGGCGTTGGAGCTGGACAAAGTGCAACCCACGTAATGCAAATGCAGTGGCAACAGCATTGGACGAGAGGAAGGATGCAAGGTTTCGGACCTTGCCCCGTTGGCCGCGACACATCCAACGCAGCACAGGGAGGAGAAGGCGCAAGAACTGCTGAGAGCTACCAGAGCAAGACGAATCGACAAGGACAACAAGCAGCACAGTCCCAGCATCAGAGGGAACAGAATCTACGAGGGTCAAGAACTGGGAATCCAAGAAACCAGTCCTTGAGGCAAACTCCCTGGAAGAGGAGCAAGGAATGGCGGCGAGGTCGTTGGACGAGGGCTTCAAAAAGGGGGTAACCTTTGATCGCTTATTCTTCCTGGTGAACACAATCGCACACCTTTTGTCCTCCTTGGGTTCGGCGGGGGACCGCCGGCTGCGCTTCCTGCTGTAGACGATCCCGAAAGACCTTGCGCGCGGTGGAGGCGACGGCGGTAGAGGCGACATGGGGTTCTTATCATGCTGGCGGTGGCGGTCGTCGACGTGAAAGCAATTCTTGGGCTTGCGAGTGTCCCAGTTGAACCAGTGAGTGTCGGCGGGGGATTCGGAGAAGGCGAGGCGCTTGACGGAGCGGAGAACCCTCACAGGATCAGAAGGCTGAGGCCTGGGCGTCTTGGGCACGAAGACGCGCGTGGAGCGGCGGGCCCCAACGTGCGGCATAGGCACGGCAGGCTCCTCCTCCTCCGGCGGCGGCGGCGGCGGCGGCGGCGCGGTCGCGGGGTTGCTGGCGGGGACCCGAATGCGATCAGATCCTGCGCGCTTCCTCATCCAACATGGATGCGCCGCCCATCAGCAACCACCCATCGATCAGCTCATCGTTGGTCTCCTCCTCCTCCTCCTCCTCCTCCTCCTCAACTCAGAATGGAAACGAATCAAATCGAATCGAATCAGATCTAGGGCTGTGAGCCAAGACTGGATCTTGACGCGAGGCAGGATGAGATCGGCGGCTAGCAGGGCGCGTCCGTGGCGGCGAGAGAGGGAGAAGGACCGAATCGAGCGTCGAGGGAGAAGAGGATTTTTAGGGTTTCCTTCCTAGGGGGCGGGGGGAGCGAGACGACGCGACGCGAGTCGGGAGGAGGATGCGCACCGACGGCGAGTAGCCGTTGGATGCGAATCGGACCGTCGCCAGCTATGTGCTCGGTCTATGTGACTGACAGTGGGCCCTGCTTCGGACTGTGTCTCTGGAAGCCTCCCTACAAATCGAGAAGCTGCGGCTGCTACAGAGGCAAGAAAAACCCTAACGAAACCAACGCGGGAGAGGAGAGGAGAGGAGAGGAGAGGAGAGTGACAAGCCATGGATCCTTCTCGAGTCGGCGAGCTCCGTGCTTTCGTGGAGGCGTGCAAGAAGAACCCCTCCCTCCTCGCCGACCCCAACATCTCCTTCTTCCGCGACTACCTCGAGAGCCTGGGCGCCCACCTCCCCGCCGCCGCCTTCGCCAGACAGGCACCCAAGGTCCGATCCCTTCTGCTACGCCCATTTCTGCCTTTCATCTCCCTACCATAACATGAAAGAGGGAACAAATCTCTCCTTTTTGTGGTCCGTCACTGCAGCCATCATCCGTGGATGACATCGACGACGACGACGACGTCGACGACTTCAATACGAGGGATGCCACTCCGGAGCCGGACGAACTTGACCAGGAGATCGTCGAGTCTGATCTTGAGCTTGAAGGGGACATTGTGGAATCTGACCATGATGACTCTCCACAAAAGGTAATCCCCTGCTAGCCAGCATCTCTCATCTCCATCCCCACAAATCATACTCTTGGCATCAGAGCTCGCTCAACTTGTTTATGGCAGATGGGAGATTCTTCTATTGAGGTGACCGAGGAAAATCGTGATGCCTCACAAGAAGCGAAAGGCAAGGCAATGGAAGCAATGTCAGAAGGTTCTTTACTTTTGCCCCCTTTGGCCTTACTGTAATTGGGTTCTATCTGATTCCGCAATATATGTGGCATTGCTTGTCAGGAAAACTGGAGGAAGCTGTTGAGCATCTTACCAAGGCAATACTGCTCAATCCACTCTCAGCGATCATGTATGGTACTAGAGGTTGGTTGGTCTATAAGATCCATTACTTAACCACATAAGGATGGTCAAAGCACTGACCAAGTCACGGAATTCATATGTTTATGCAGCTTCTGTGTTTATAAAAATGAAGAAACCTGTTGCTGCCATCCGTGATGCAAATGCTGCTCTTGAGGTGACAATCTTTTCTCTTTTCTATTTATTTCTTGCTCAACTAAACCTTGATGTTGCATGCATTATAAGTAAAATCAAGAGGCAGAATTGGACTTCTTTTTTAAAAGGTTGATTGTTGTGTTCACAGAGGTATGGTAAACCACCACATAGGTGAGGGGCTTCATGCTAGCCCCTAGGAGCTGCCTAGATGGGCTAGGTTGGCGCCTAGGGGAACACTGTTTATCTATCGATTATTTGACATGTTCTTTACCTGACCTAGTGGCCTGTCCTTATAATTCTTAGATTAATCCAGACTCTGCAAAAGGCTATAAAACTCGTGGAACGGCTTATGCTATGCTTGGCAAATGGGAGGAAGCTGCTCATGATCTTCACACAGCATCAAACATGGATTATGATGACGAGATCAATGCTGTGCTCAAGAAGGTGGAATTTTGTTAGAACACCTCTTCTCCCTATGCCTGTGAAAAGCTTGTGTAGTCTGAAGTGACACTGGCAATCGTGCAGGTGGAGCCTAATGCACAAAAGATAGTGGAACATCGCAGGAAATATGAGCGGCTGAGAAAAGAGAGGGAAGAAAAGAGAGCTGAGCGTGATCGGCTTCGTCGACGGGCAGAAGCACAGGTACCCTCTTTGATTTGATGCCAACTGTGGCCAAAGCTTACCTTAACAAAATTTCTCCACGCAACCAAATTTAGCCTGCCTTCTGTTTGGTTGGATCCCAAAGTTTTGGTAAGACAGCCACTTTATGTGGAACTAGTTCACTTTCAGAGCCAAAGTTGGCCAAAACATCTTCACTC
Source organism: Zizania latifolia (assembly GCA_000418225.1). NCBI lineage: Eukaryota > Viridiplantae > Streptophyta > Magnoliopsida > Poales > Poaceae > Zizania > Zizania latifolia. The sequence continues at coordinate 1,004,408 of KE370775.1, forward strand.
AATTTGATTGCCCCAAATTTGCCATGCCGAAATTTCTCTTGCCTCTCATATGCAACTTTTCTAACAGTTCCAGAAGATACTGCTTATGCTTGTGTTTTGTGTATTTTTCCCAGGCTGCTTATGAAAAGGCCAAGCGGAAGGAGCAATCATCAAGTTGCTCATCTGGATGTGCATGTCCCGGGGACACCCCAGGAGGGATGCCTGGTGGAGGCTTCCCTGGAGGGATGCCCGGAGGCGGCTTCCCAGGAGGAATGCCTGGTGGAGGTTTCCCAGGAGGAATGCCCGGAGGCGGCTTCCCTGGGGGTGCTATGCCTGGAGGTGTGCCTGGCAATGTTGATATGGGTAAAATTCTGAATGTAAGTGGCATAGCATTAGCTACCTACATTTGTTTGAAATGGCCTCCCTTTCACAAATGTCTGCTTTACTCCTTCAACAGGACCCTGACCTGATGGCAGCATTTGGTGACCCAGAGGTTATGGCAGCTCTTCAAGATGGTATGCTACTATGCTTTAACCCTGACATATTGTGATTCAATTGTTCAAGTTGCAGTTCACTTTATAGTATTGTTTCTAAACAAAATCAATATTTTATGTTAATACGTCATGGTAAAGATGTGCTGAATGATTATACAAAATTACAAATCCCTTTGAAGAGTGACTAGAAGATAAGTTGTCATAAGGGATATGTTGGTACACATCAAGAGTAGGTAGGTTTGGTTGCATTAGTTCTTCTGAAGATATTAGAGCATAGTAGTCCATATTTCCTTAAGTTCTTTACTTTCTCTTAAACAGTAATGTTCCCCTAAATTGAATTCTGATGTTTCGGTGAATTTGACAGTTTTTGTTCATTAGAGGATATTGGACTTTATATATTCAATGGTATCCTTATATTAGTAGAGATTTTCACAATCTGTGACTCTATTGCATGGTTCAAAGTGCCTACATTGAATTATGCAGTTTGGTAAGTTTGATTGTTCTCTTCGCCAGAGTTTACTGTGCACTCTGTACTTGCATGCTCGATGATGATATCCTTATATTAGTAGCAAGTCTACAGTTCAGACCAGTATTGCAATGCTCAAATATGTTGAGCATGTTACCCTTGCATCTGGGTACCAGCCCAAACCCAAAGAAAATATTGCCTAGAACAAAGCATACCTGTATCTATCAATACATATTTCATATTTGATAGGTTAAAAGGGTTTGTATGTAGTCTCCACTGTTGTTGTCCTGTTTGTATAATTTCATATGTTTCATTGTCTGTTTTTTTCCAGTGATGAGCAACCCTGCCAATTTCGCGAAGCACCAAGCCAACCCCAAGGTGGGCCCTATCATAGCAAAGATGATGGCAAAATTCAATGGTTCCCAGGGAACGCACTGAGCTGAGAGGTAATTGCTATTTGGTAATAGTGTTAGGCGTTTTGTTGTCAGCAAAAGCACGTTGAACAATCTCTCTTGTTAGGTGTTTCTGTTGTTTGTGCATATGGAGGGGTTTCTAGTTTTTGGTATTAATCGGTGGATGTATATGCAGAAATACTTCTCATCGGGATGTTGACTCCATGGTTCCATGCTAGTATCATTCAGAAATGCAACAACGAGGATTTGGAGATATGATGGTTATCAGCTGTCTCATTCATGTATTTGTGCTTTGCTACCTTTATTTCAGTACTTCAGTGCACTTGTGTTGTGTCGATAGCGTGGATTAGAAGGCAGCTGATGTTTAGTTTCTGTATGAGTTGGATGATGTGTGGTTGGTTTATTTTCTGATCAGTGAACCATATGGTTTGGTTTAATAATGGTCCGCGGCATGCTTTGTCGACTATTACTGGAGTGGGGTAATTCAGGTCTTGCCTAGCTTACAGCATGCGCTGTTATCACTTTGCAGAGATTGCCATACTGACGTTTCTGTTAGGTTATGGGAGGCTACGTAAACGCTTAATTTTAAAAATTTATCCTGTTAGCTTAGAAACCATACGTGTAATGGGATTATAGATCGTTATCTCTAATCATGAGACGTGCTCGGGTAGCGAAAGTATAATTGATGAAGCGTGTTCTCGAGCTATTTCTTTTGGCTCCGTTTGTTCGTTGATGATCCGGTGATGAAGATGGTGTGATCCTATGATCCGGTGAACTTCACGAAAGAAAGATGAACACCACTATTGGAGTAGTATCTCTATGGTATCCATACGTCTAGGAACATGATCACCTTGCGTCGGTGTGCTAGCATCACTCACGAGATTTAGGAGATCGATCACAACGGTTGCGATCGAGAAGAGAGGAGAGGTGGCGGCTAGCAGCAACAGTCTTTCTGTCCTAGCCCCTCCTCTCCTTATATAGTGTTTTCTCATGGGTCTTTAATCATATTAAAGCTCAACATATATAATCTATTCGTCTGGATCCGAAACTTCCGGTCCTAACCGGAACTTTCGAAAATAACCTTCTATATTAAATTTATTTCGATCCGAAATTTTCAGTCCTAACCGGAACTTCAGGCTCGTCTAGATTTCACTTTCAGGCAGCCCGGAACTTCCGGTCCAACCGAAACTTCCAGCTCCTCCAGAAAACGAAACTAGGCTGGTCCGAAACTTCTGGTCTAACCGAAACTTCTAGATGTTCTAGAATCCAAAACTTCCAGCTTCTAGCCAGAACTTTTGGTTCCCCAGAATTCTCTTGGGCATATTTCCATCAATTTCCCATTTGCACAAGAGCTAATTCTTCCCAGTATTAAATCCAATCCCCTTAAGCGTGCGACCCGATAGGTTTATATGTAAACGGCCGCTGCCCGGAACCCCTTTCTGAATCGCCGATCAATAGCGGTACCTAGCAGCACATATTGACCCCCGACAGTATACAAAGTCAAAATCATACTTTCTGAACCTTGATATACTCACGCACCAATCCCTTTACCACACGACATCAGTCAAGCTCAAAGCGAGATTCGTGCCACCCTTGTTGACAGCTCGACACTTCACTCGATCAAGTAATGGATTCAATCATGATCAACTCTTTGATCATAGTGGCATGGCCATGCACTTTCCAATCCGACTACCTCGAGGGGTCTAGAGACGTCTCTCCCGTTATTTAGGGGGAGTAAATTTCATCTTGACCGCTCACATCCCACGACATGTTTCGTGATACACCCGAAAGCAACATTTATAACTACCCTGTTACGGAATAGCTTTTGAAAGCCCCTAAGTGTGCTACTACACATTCTAGAATCAATGACGATCTCAGGTCTAAGGATTCTGCAGGTACACCATTTGATATGACAACTAATGGCACTTTTAAAATAACAATCTCAGTAGTATCTCAAAGTGGATCTATCCAACTCCATGTTCACTAACACGAGTCCACATCACTGATTTGACATCTCCATGTCTATGATATGTGAAACATAATCATCAATCAGACGGATGTGCTAATCTATAAATCATCACTGTCCCACATGACGATATGAGATTAGGGATCGTTTAGAATAACATCGTAACACAGAAAGTTTCACAAACAAGTCATGCACTTGTTGATCAATGTAAAAGATATTTATTCAAGGAACAAGATAACCAATTATCCAAATATATATACTAGCATAGACAAAACACTTTCTCTCACATACACTGGACTCACTCAAGCAAGTATTTAATACCCATAGAGCTCAAGTGCGCTTCATGCCTAGGCTGTGAGAGAGGCTTCGTCAACGGATCGGTTATGTTTAAATCCGTGTGCACCTTGTATATCTTCACATCACCT
>KE370775.1:1016300-1030049 GCA_000418225.1 Zizania latifolia
ATAATATATTTCAATATATTGATATCCTAGATATAGTGTATAGCTTAAATACAACATAATATATAGCTTAGTATAAATAATATGTAACACATATCTAACAAAATTGAAAATATGATTTTATCCGGTATGACCGGTATTGACCGGTATTGAAAGCGGAACGGTACGCCACTTAATATGTACCGATTTGAGTGATGAAATGGTACATACCAGCCATTCCGATCAATACCGAAACATAATTGATAAGCTTGAAAGAAACAGTTCTCCACGGAGCTCCATGGGTCACCACCGCGTGGGGTCATCAGATGGGGTTTTGGTACAAACTTAATTCCTGCTGCCGTTCTATTGTTACTAAGGGACAAAATAGATACTTTAGGGGCTCAAATACGGTATAATACATACGTATATGTTCTAGTTGTATAGAAAGAGTAGAAAATGGTATTTACTAGAATAGATGAGAGTATATTATCAATTTATGAAAGATATATTCTAGATTTTAGACTAATAGGAGGGTATATTATTAATTTCCTCTATTTTGTGAGTAGCGTGAGACGGGCTGTGCGGCATCTCTTCACTGATCGTGCTGGAGGGTCAACGTGTATTTTCGGCCCATTCAAATAATGCAAGGCCTAAATGGAGACAGTCCAGTCCATCCGCTGCGGCTCCTGCTGCTCTTCCTCCCGGCTCTGCCCTGCACCCCCGCTGCCGGCCGGCGACTGATCGGCTCGCTCCCCGGACTCGGAGATGCGGAAGCGCGATCTGGCCATCCTCTTACTCGCCGCCTTCGCCGTTTTGTTCTCGCTTCAGGTGAGTACTAAGATCCCGATCGTCCTCCGAGGCCAAACCCTAACTAACTTCTCGATCCATCCATCGGCACAGCACGACGGCGACCTCTCCTTCAGTGAGGCCTGGTACCACCTCTCCGACGACGACTACCCCATCAAGCACGAAGCCGACCGCCTCCCCTCTCCCCTCGTCGCCGACCTCAACGGCGATGGCAAGCCCGAGCTCCTCCTCCCCACCCACGACGCCAAGATCCAGGTCCTCCAGCCCCACGCCAGGGCCTCCCCCGACGATGCCTCCTTCCACGAGGCCCGCCTCATGGCCGAAGTGTCCTTGCTTCCTGCCAACGTCCGCATCTCCTTGGGGAGGCGCCCCGTCGCCATGGCCGTTGGCACCGTCGACCGCCACTATCCCCACGCCCACGCCAGCTCCAAGCAGCTCCTCGTCGTCGTCACCTCGGGATGGTCCGTCATGTGCTTTGACCACAACCTCAAGAAGCTGTGGGAGGCTAATCTTCAGGACGATTTCCCCCATGGCACGCACCATCGCGAGGTTGCAATCTCCATAACCAACTACACTCTCAAGCACGGGGATGCAGGTTTGGTCATCGTCGGAGGAAGGATGGAAATGCAACATCATGTATACCCTCTTCTCAGTCTAACCATTTTACGTATGCTGTCTTCTGTTTTCATATTTTAATTGAAATATAAGAAAAACTAAATAAGACAATGAGATTTGGGAATCAGTGGCCATATTGAACACCTATAGTTCAGGTGGCAACCCGAAAGTTTTGTTCACTGCCACTTTCTTCATCTGCATGTGGTAAAAGGGAGCTGATGTGAAACACATATTTCCATTGATGTTTTTTCCGTGTGTGATGCTGTAGCTTTTTCTACCAAAAATATTCAGTCCGTCCTCTTAATTATTTCAACTGGCATTTATTGTCTGACTGGGGAAAAACCCAAGATGCACGGTGCAAATGTTTCTCATGAACAATGCCCAAAGGGTTGAAAAGTAACTCTAATTGTTTATTAAATTGCATTCTGGAATAACTGTTGCCCACTGGCATATAACCTTTCCTTGTTTGTAAGTCAGGCTAGGAGAGGTGAAATTGTTCCTTCTTTGAAACAGGATTTGAGATTTGTTCTTTCATAATGTTTGCTGATTTGTTTGTTAAATGCAATCAGATTATAGAAACTTCAAACCTCAAGTCCTCACACAATGTTTGCCCATTTTGTAGTAATCCTTACTGATATTCAATCTTTTTCCATATATCTTGAATATGTCAAGTTATGCTGGTAACTTTTTTATCAGTCGGCAGATCTTTTCGATGAATTTATGATGTCAGAACACAACAGGGAGCAGCACCGTAGAAGCGCCAATGAGAAGCAGGTCATTTTCTTGTAGTTATAAGCTTACCTGTCAGTTTGTAGTCCTTGTGCCCCATGGGAAAATACAACTGTGGGCAAGATCTAATATTGAGGAAGGAGCAGAAGAATGTTCTATCCTTGCTCCATCACTTGATACAGGCCTAATATGTGCCGGTGTTGCCATTTGATGTCTTGCAGGCTTCTGAGACTGGCACTGCAGACCTGCGTCATTTTGCCCTTTATGCTTTTGCTGGTCGTACTGGTGAATTACGATGGAGCCGAAAGAATGAGGTGTGCCCACCCATAGGCTGTAGATTTTACTTTATAGTTCATACTGTTTATTTTAAGGATGTTGCCACTTCTGTGCATTTGTTGATGTGCATTAGCATGCTGAGGACATAATAACCTAGAATAGCTATGAAGAAAGGCCTGCCTTACATTATTGCAATGTCTCTATTTTGACACAGCAGAATGTCCCATCACAGCCATCTGATGCTTCAATGCTGATACCACAACACAATTACAAGCTTGATGTTCATGCCCTTAATGCTCATCATCCTGGTCAGGTAAGAATTATGTTCACCACACTTGATCATGAAATATTCTTAAATAGAAGTCACAGTTACATGCTTACATCTGAGCAAGTGTTGTATTGCTGTCGTCACTTGACAAAATGTAGATAATCTTCTGCTAGTATAGGTGTCTGTCTTGAGTACATTCAGTATTCCCTATGATGTTCACCAGCATGATTTGCTTGTATTCTACAGGAATATATTTTTGCATCCCTCAGCTCCTTTTTTGACCAGGAAACAGTAGGAGGATCCCCTACTGTATTTTTTAATAACCGAAAGAGTTTATCACTTTATGTACAGTAGAAGGCAACATCTTTCACTGAGGTGGACTTTGACTACAAGGACTCTACCCAAAAACTCATGGAGCTATGATCCTGTTGTCATCCCTTTACTCCTTGTTAGCAGCTGTAGCCACCCTTTACTTTCTTAACCATTCTCTGCATGCTGCAAATGTTTTTTCTGATCACTGAACCAATAGTGTTTGTAGTTGGGAGGTGGCCTACCCTAAAAATCTCCTGTTCAAATCCTAGCAAATTGGTGAAATATCAATGCAGCAATGCTACCGCCTTGTGATTTGATTCGGTATCAATGTCAAATGTGCTGTTACTTTACCACACAGATGCCATGTAGCTGGTTTGTGGCTTTGTGCAGTAAATATTAATATATTATCTAATTAGAACCTAATGTGGTGCATGCAAATTTTCAGTTTGAATGTCGGGAATTCAGAGAATCAGTTCTTGGTGTCATGCCTCATCATTGGGTAAGAATAGATATTAGATACCTGTTATCTCATATTTCTGATTTAATATTTTGGGGTGGTCAACTCAGATCGAAATTTATTTTCCTTTTCAGGATAGGAGAGAGGACACTTTTCTACAACTTGCCCATTTTAGGAAGCATAAAAGGACGCCACTGAAGAAAACACCTGGAAAGGCTGTTGTAAATAATGTGCACAAGCCCAGTGAACACAATCCACCTGGAAAGGATGTTTCCAATAGATTAGCCAATGTGATTGGGAAAGCTGCAGATATGGCTAACTCAAATAAAATCAAGAAGGTATTACACATATATATATCCTGTTATCACATAAATGCCATGTATTCTAATTAAAAAATGCAAAGAAAAGGTCAGACCAGGTTTCATCCTGCTCTGGTACTGGTGAGTTTAGGTTGGGGTTTCAGTGGTTGCCCAAGCCCCATAGACTATAGAAAATGGAAGTAGGCTGAACTGGCAGTGGACGGTGGTGGCAGCAGGGCAGCGACAGCCATGGGTTTTCTGTTGGGCAGTGGGCCGTGCAGATGTGGGATCGAAAGGCCTACCATATATTATGGTGATTGGGTGTTTTTTCTTTTTTTTTTTGTGTCGTGGGGAGTTGGAGACTGTGTGCTGCTGCAGCTGGTGGAAGTGGGTGGCAGTAGCGTGTGGAGCCAGCACACCAGGAGCTATGGGGCTTAGGAAGGAGAGGTGGTGGAGGTGCATAGAGCTACTCAAGGTACTGTACTTGAAGATGGAGAGGATGGCAGTGGCCAGGGCAGGATCTCACAAGAGGGAGGTGAGGCGGGTTTTGCCAGACTGGTCAAGGTGGGACTGTAAGGTGATCAGGGTGGAGGGAAAAAGAAAAGAAGATGGCAGGGGAAAGGGAGGGTTCTTAGAGTGGATTGGATATTCACCGATCTGCCATGTTGTGCCTCCTTATATGGCTATTGCATTTTAAAATGTATCCTCTAATTTTTAGCAGCAAGCGTGCTCATCTTGAAGACTCCATAAGATGCTTATTAAGGTGTCGCCATGGCGACAAGGCAGCCTTAGGGACTAAGGTGTCCCACTGCCTTAGCCCCTCACCTTAGCCACGCTGGTCTGCGCGCACCACGGCGTGGCATGGGCGGCATGACGTGGCTGGTGAGGCATGGGTGGCACTGGTGATGACAGCAGAGAAGGTGGCACGGCTGTTGTGGGACAGGAGTCTGCTAAGGTTTAGGGTTTAAGAGAGGAAAAATAACCTGGTAGGCTTTAAATGGGCTATTGGACTGGACAATAGTACACAGTTATATAGATGAGCTGTCGGACTGGGCTTTAAATGTGCCAGTGCAGTTTTACCCATATATTCTCACCTTTTCTCCTTTTCTTTCATTTTGTAAGGCGTCACCTCGCCTTATGCCTTACCGCTTATAAGGTAAAAACTAAAAAGTTAGTCGGGTGCCTAGCCTCGCCTTACCGCCTTAAAAACTATGCTCCATAGTACTGTTATGATCCAGTTGCTCTGTTCTCAACATTAGTATTACAAATTGTATACACGCAGCTATATTCCAGATAATGTCATAGTGAGATAGGTATGAACTGTCAGTTTTGAACCAAACATACATGTCTAACGAGTTTATGATTCATATATATTTATGATTAGATTGGTGATTAGATGTACTTTAGTAGTATCTCTAGTCCTTTTTGTTTGGCATGTACCATTCCTGGCTCAATAGTGTAAAGCAAGTAGGTTGATGTTAATAGCTTATGGAATGTTAATTGCTGTATCTTTGCTTATATCAAGCTGGGTTAGTGTACTTCATGACATCATCAGTTTTCCTCGCTATTAGAATTTTTGCCTCTGGGATGTAATCTAATGTGTAACAATCTAAATATTCTCATTTGGCAATTCTTTAAGCATACGATATCTTATATGCATGTAACGTGATCCATTCTTCAATTCTTGGTATTATGTGCACATTCAGGTGCTTCTACATATATCGCATGTTGTTTCTTTGTTCCATCATAGTTTCTACTTTTATCTGATAAAATTACAGTGATCTCACACCAAAATTGTTCTTACATATATCATGTTGCTTCATCATGAAATGTAACATCTTGCTTCTACTGCAGTCACAAAGGACGCGTTATGTTCCTACAATCACCAACTATACTCAAGTTTGGTGGGTCCCTAATGTTGTTGTTGCACACAAGAAAGAAGGGATAGAGGCTGTTCATCTAGCTTCTGGACGTACAATTTGCAAGGTTGGAAGATATATCTCAGTGATTTTTGTTGTTTCCAACCTGCCAAATTCTGCCACATTAGTTTGTTGTAAATTTTTATTTTTTTAAAGAAATTTGTGTTGGCCGGTCCAAGCTGACATCAAGCTGCTAATTTACGCCAAGTTGCTAACATTGTTGAATGCTAACTGAATGATCACTAAGATCAATGTGGGTTGCACTTGAATATGTAGATGTTAATATGTTATGCATATCTTTAACAACCATGTTCTTTCTAAGGGAAACATATTTTATGTGTGTTGACAGTTTACATGTCTGTAACAGAGTCATGTAGTTTTTCTCCTCTTTATTTTTTTTTCTGAAATTGTTTTCGTTTCCAGCTTCATTTAACGGAAGGGGGCCTTCATGCAGATATTAATGGAGATGGAGTTCTAGATCATGTTCAGGTGTGTTAAGTGTCAAGATTAGAGCTGCTGTTTACCTTTTGATTTGCATTCTTTAGAATACAAGGCTTGAGTCACGAGGTATCATGGCATACTGTACATCTTAGATTTTTACAGCTATTGAACAAATTAGTTCAAATGATTAAGGATTTTCAGTAAGTTCCTTCTAGAAGAAATGTTTTCTTTTCTCGCTGGTTTGACCTGTTCTGCTATCTTTTGTACTAGTATATCCTTCTTATTAAAGTTATATATGTCTTCTCATAAATGGTGTGCAAAAGTTGTATGCAATGTCTAAACCAATAAATTGTAAACATGGTACAAAAATGCCCTTCTTCGTGTTAAATATTTTATGTCGTCTTTACCACAGGATATTATGCTTACTATTTTACTTTCTAAATGGGAATTATATAGACAGGCACAAAGGTCCAGTGTCATAGTTCTTTGCTTTCAAACGTGTATGCGGATTTCTTGTAGCTATTTTCTTTAGTAGCTTCACTGGTGCTCAACATGTTAATTATTATTATTGTGTTGTGGAAAACTTGCTGAATGGCAACGTCTTTTGTAGGTTGTTGGTGCAAATGGCATTGAGCAAACTGTTGTAAGTGGTTCAATGGAAGTACTGAAACCTTGCTGGGCAGTTGCTACATCTGGTGTGCCAGTGCGGGAGCAACTTTTTAATGTTTCTATCTGCCATTATAACAATTTCAATTTGTTCCATCATGGTGACTTCTCAAGAGGTTTTGGAAGGACATTGGATCCAACTGGCTTAGAGGTAGCGACTCCTATTCTGCTCCAGAGAGACGATGGTCATAAACACAGGAGAGGAAGTCATGGGGATATCATTTTTCTTACAAGTCGTGGGGAGGTCAGCATATCCTTCACTGTCCTTTCTTTGAAATTCCCATCCCTATGATAGGCATGGTTGCTCGTCTGTATGGCAACAATTCAGAAGTGAGTTAACATGGAGAAATACATTTTGTCTACCCGTCTGATTCCAAACGTAGGTCATTTTAGACTTCACAACTCTCTCAAATCTAAGTTGTTTTGGAAATTCTATTGGCTTTTTCATCTTTTCCTTGTTTGCCCTTGCCAAATAAATGCTACACCGACAAATGAACAACGAGTAATCATTTCCATTGCAGTATAAATGAAGGGCAGCAAAGTCATTTGAGCTGTTTTCTTAATCCTTATGTGCAAGCCTAAAACGACTTACATTTGGAATCAGTAGTTATACATTTGGAATCAGAAGGAGAAGTGATTTTAGATGCGTTGTCAACTCAAAGCCACTAGCTTCTCTCATGACTTTAGCTGCATCTGCATTTCTTTTCAACTCTCTTTACTTTTTCAGTTATCTGCAATACACTGACTTTCTTTTCTATTGTAGGTTACTGCGTACTCTCCCGGTCTACATGGTCACGATGCAATGTAGAGATGGCAACTGTCAACCGGTGCGGCATGGTCCAACCTTCCGTCTCCATCAGGGATGATGGAAAACATGGTAGTTCCTACTTTGAAGGCTTTCTCTCTGCGAGCCTATGACCGAAAACAGATAATCATTGTGCGTGGTGATCAAGAGGCTCTGGTAATTTCTCCTTCTGGCGGTTTGTTGGCATCCATTGAACTCCCTGCACCTCCAACCCATGCGTTGGTTCTTGAAGATTTTTCTGGTGATGGTTTAACTGATATTATTTTGGTAACATCCGGGGGAGTCTACGGGTTTGTGCAGACAAGGCACCCTGGGGCTCTTTTCTTCAGCACGCTTGTCGGCTGCTTGATAATTGTTATCGGAGTGATATTTGTTTCTTTGCACCTGAACTCCTCCAATAGCAGTAAACCGAGGGCTTCAACTGAGTATAGGTGACATGCCATAATCGACACTCACTTAAGAATTACTTGTCAATTTGGAAGTGTTGTTGCAGAACTTGAGATAGATTTTCCCTATAATTAAATGGGTTATGCCCCGAATGTAATTTTGGCCTAACTACATGTTGTACGACGTTGGATATATTATTGGCTCAACTCTATGTATGATTTTACCTCAGGGAGACTAATAGGCACTTTGCGATCCTGACTTATCTTCTAATAATCGATAGGCATTCTGTATATTGTACTAGTTGGATGCTATTTTGGTGGTTCTGATATTAGTGTCTGGTGTTGGTAATTCTAAAAGCAAGTAATAGTAGATGGAAGGTGTTTCTTTCCTTCAAACTTTATGGAACTACCGCATTAATCCTTCCATTTCCAGCACATTCATAGTTTCATGGTAAAAAAAGCTGGATCAGTGGTGTTTGTCAGTTCACCGGTCCATAGGTCTAACCGTCTAACAAACTGCTGGTTTTTGTTTATTAATATTATATTTGTTTTGTATTATTTTAATATAAAAACAATATAAGTTGATGAAAAAAATTATATAAGTATATGTAAAAAAATATAATTTTACATCATATTTTTTAGTGATACTATAACATAATGTCATAATTTCCAATCATAATAATAATAGTCAAGCGATATATAAAAATATAAAATAAACTTATTCTTAAATCTATAGGCTTGTTTTTCATTTTACCCTTAAGCTCACAGTTGAAAAGATTTACCTTTAAATCCACGGTAAATAAAGATACAAAATGAGAGTTATGTTGTGTTCGGACATTGAGCCGGATGGTTCTCCAAAATCACCAGAGTCCAGAGGTTCATCAGTTCAATTGTATGGATAATGGATGGTCTCTTACTGAGACCAAGCTGTCAAGTTGTCTAGTTCCGGTTTTTTCCAACCGACGGTCCGGTCTGTTTTTTTATGTGCTTTCAAGTCGGTTGAGTTCTATAGATCTGGGAAACAGAGATGAGGTTTGAAGGAGTTATCGTTTGCTACAATATGAGTAAACGATTATCGATGATCCATTCCATTTTCTAAGCGCTACATTCAATCAACATAACATCCATTTTAAAAAACGAAATAGAAGTCATGTGATATGCGATGTGTTAATTTGTATTTCTTAAAAAATAAACTCTGACGACACGAGAGTAACAAACCAAACTAACAAGATTTAAAACTAGTTAGATATCTCATATCTGGCATACATGATGCTCTAACTTCATCCAACAAACACGAGTAACTCGTTGTGCTCTAGTATCACAAATTCACCGATGAATCATGACCAAAAGTCAGTCAAAATATCAATTAACATATGTGTCCAGTGCCAACAAAGCCAAAAGGTCAAAACTCCCGCGACATCCATGCTGAAGAGAACCACATTGGGTAATATCATGAGAATGACTGATACAGTCAGCTTTATTCATACCAAAGAGCATAGCATTGCAAACTAGTTTCAGAGGTAAAGATGGAGGTATAGCTGATGATGAGCTACTGCATATCAAAATACAAACTCAATACCTCAGAGTAATCAAATAAAACCAAAGAAGATAAATGAGTCATAGCAAGAACAAACAAAGATTCATCAGGTTAATGTGGAATCCGCTCAAATCCATAAAATTAAAGCACAGTGATTTTTTTGAAACATATGAATTTGTAATGAACTGGACCAGATTTATAAATCGTCAATTCAAACCAAAGTAAACCCACGTTCACAACTTGCGTCAAGATAAACAGACCTCAAATTTACAAGACTATAACCAGAAAAGCCATCCTAGAATTGCTGGTTGCAAGTTGTAAGGACACAACTCAAAAGTCGACGATAATTTGGATGCACCAAGGTTTGTTTTTTTCCAATGGCAAGTTAGCCCAAATCTCAGGAAAGTGACCTCTGAGATAGACTGTCTCAGATAGCATGAATATAAGATTGGAAACACCATCCAGAATCAAATGCTAACAAAGACGGGATGATCACTTGATATATTCCAACCACAGAAGTGAGTTTGAGTCGCCACAGAGAAGAATGAACATGGCCAGCTAGTGATAGCTGCTATTTTACTGTTTTGTTATCTGCATTGAGCAACTTATTGTGTAACAGTCACATACATAATACAAAGAATGAGACAAATCGTTATTACTATCAAGTTATCTAGGAACATGCTAGTTTACAATTTCCATAACTACTGATTCAAATGCAATTGTGTAGCCGGCATTGTCAAATATGGTAGCTCGCGCATTGTCATCAACGGTGAAATATAGGGACAGAAACTCAAAGTTGATGATGATATCAACCTGTCATACCGCTTTTGGCGGCTTGGTGAAGGGCAAATGACACCAATGTGATACACCACCAATCATGCTGGTCCGCGGGCGTGCATTTCCTAGGTCTGAAAAACCCTTGTGGCAAAATGAAAAGCAGGCTGTCTGCACCATGTTGGCATGCTGGTTAACAGGATGAAGGATTGTACAGGGTTAGGATATACTGTTTGCAAAGAAACGTGTCTCCTCCAGCAAGTAGGCGGAGCTCGCTCGCTCAAGTCTGACTACAATTCTTGCCTTTGGTTAGCAAAGAGATTGATGCGCCTCCCTTGGATCTTGTTTGAAATGCTCCTCCCTCTGCTGCTATTTCTAAGAGGAGTGAGATGGAAGCGCAGCATCCCAGTATCCAGGCTCCGAATCTGAGGTGACGAGCAGTGAACGCTGCGACTCCGGCCGAGCCGGTAGAGTCTCTTCAACAAGGACTGTCGTGGGGCAGCATTCTGCGCATCAGCATGGATAGAATCTGCCAAAGATATCTCCAAGTCCATCCGGGCAGAAGAGATAGAGCGGCTACCGGCGTTCATCGGGGCGCTGGCGCGAGCTGCGTCGCCTCGGGCGTGTCTCCAAGACTCTGACAGGGATCTTCGGAGGATCTGGGTAGGCCTGCTGACGAAGGCCCTAATAGGTTTGGAAACCAGAGCGCCGCCGCTGCTGATAGCATTGGGCGCGCCGGCTGAGCCATCCCACGACTGGCGGGAGTCGGCACCTGTGTCGCAGCAGACGATCCACTCACAGGACTGACGGAGGGAGCGCTTGCGCTGCAGCTGATGGCCTTGTCTTTGCTCGTCTTGGTCCCCACGGTCTTGCATTTGCTTGTCTTGGTCTTGGTCGCCCCCGCCTTGAACTTGCTCGTCTTGGGCACCGGCTGGAGGCGTCGTGTCGTCGAGCTGGAAGAGGTAGAGGAGCGTGGTCCGAACCCTAGGCTGGGGGATTTCGGTGGAGATCTCTGCGGCTATTGGCGAGGGGGACGGGGAGGGGAAGCAAGCGGCGGAGAGCCTCTCGAGCAGGCAGGCGGAGCAGAATCCGGTGAAGGGCGGATGCGAGGGGTGCTTGGGGCACCGGCTCGACGGTAGATCGCCGGCGCCGGCGCCATTGGGATTCATGGATCCCG
Source organism: Zizania latifolia (assembly GCA_000418225.1). Taxonomy (NCBI): domain Eukaryota; kingdom Viridiplantae; phylum Streptophyta; class Magnoliopsida; order Poales; family Poaceae; genus Zizania; species Zizania latifolia. The sequence continues at coordinate 1,027,745 of KE370775.1, forward strand.
GAAACCAAACCGAGCAAGCGCAGGAGGTGGATCCGCGGAGATCGAGGACGAATTGGTGAGGTTTGACTAGGGTTTTGACCACATTGATTTTGGGGAGCGGGTGGTGGGAGCGGCAGAGGAGAGGAGGAAGACGACTCAGTTGGAGCAGAGAGCCGTTGTTTTCTTGTCTTCTCCTTCGAGTAGCGTCACCGACACGTGGGCCCCACCTCCTCCTCTGCTAATTTTGGGGTCCCGTTCCGTTCCGTTTCCTTTTTCCCCCCAAAAAAGCAAGGTCCGGCTGTTTTACAAAAATGCCAGCCGAAGCCACTATAAAAAAAAAATCAATCAGGAATATCTTGTTTGAATTTATATATATAATTCAAACAAGATATTTTGTTTTGTGTCTGTATATAAAATTGTCTTGTCTCAACGAACCATGCAAATCGTAGCAAATTTTGTTTCTTAATTTATTTAGTTTGTCTGAAAGAAGCAGTGTGTGTCTGTGTGATCATTAACAAAGTAGCTTAATTTCCATTCCATGCATTCATCGATTTGCTCAGCTCGCTCCACAGTACATTCATACATTGAATTGGTACACTTAGAAATCGAGCAACGCAACAAATTAAGGCCCAACGATGCATGCATGAGTAGCAGCTAGCTGAATATTGAACATATATATACTAATTTGAAGAGAACAGAGATTAAGATGGGAGATGAAGATATCAGAAGATGCATGATCTCGGAAGATGGAGTTGATAGCTAGGTAGGTAGCTAGCAGGCCGAGGAGAGCCTAAGCTCAAGGTCCAGACCGTCGTCGTCGTCGTCGTGGTGGTGGTGGTGATGAATAGGCGCCGTGGCATCAGCAGCTGGAGGAGGGCCCAACTCCAAGTTGAGCGCCGGCGCCGTCGTCTGATCAAGAACGGAGTAGTAGTCGTGTACTGGAGGAGGGTAGTTGAGGTTGGGAAGAAGAGGAGGCTGCTTAGGAGGAGGAGGAAGACGAAGACGAGGGCGAGGCGGCGCCGGCGGAGGGGAGGCGGCGTGCCTGAGCCTGGCCCTGTCCCTCCGGTGGACGTTCATGTGGCCGCCGAGGGCCTGCGCCGACCTGAACTCCCTCTTGCAGAAGCCGCAAGGGTAAGACCTCGGTGGCCACGCCAACATGCTGCTCCAAGGCTCCCTCATGCTCATCCTCCAGCTGCTCTCCTCCATGATCTCTCTCTCTTTCTCTAGATCTCTACCAGCTACGACCTACTCCAATCCTACTTAGCTAGCTATGTATACCATGCATACATGCAACTCAATCCATCAGAGATTCAGAGGCTAGCTAGCTACAAGAGCTTGCTTCAGGTCATGAATATAATTGTTGCATGATCACTTGGATTGATGGAGCTACTCGCTAGCAATATAAATATCCAAGCCGGCCGCTTGCTGCTCATGACGCAGTACTGTTCATGTCGTCCTCTCTCCCAGTCACAGGCAGTTGATCGAGATCGAGCTCCCCCAACCTCCCCCTCGACTTGACTAGCTCAGGCCTTCTCTCTCTCTCTCTCTCTCTCTCCAGTTAAGCTAGCACGGAAACGCACACAGGCTGACATACTACTGTAGATGCATCATGCATGCACTGTGGGAAGAAGGAAGCATGCACACTAGCTCTACTGGTAGTTTCATTTCACTGTTTTGTGAAGCACATGCACGCTTGACCGGGCCGTTCTTGTGGTGCTGAAATGGCTATGCAGCTTCCTCGATCGATGCATCGATGGATGGATATATCGCCTTGGTAATGCCATCCCTCCATTGTCAAACGTGTGCAGTGCAATCTTTCCTTGTATAACAAACTGCAGGACGGGCAGGCTTGTGCATCGGCTGCTCTACTCCAGCAGTGTTGACCACGTGCGCTGCAGTTGGATTCAGGCGAGACTGTGATCGAGTTCAAGGTTGTGGGAGAGGGACGGAGGGAGGCCGCCGATCGATCGATCGACGGCGAGATGTGTCATGGAAACCACAGGCACAGGGTGAATAGGATGCATGCATGTATTCGAGAAATCCTGTGTCGAAAAATAAAATTGAGAACATCTCCTATCATTAGGGATAGATTCGAATCGGATACGGATAGAAAATCAAATTCAAATATCACTATTTACCACATTTTATTTCGAATTCAAATATGAATACGGGTATTTTCAAATACAAATACAAAATGGATAGTTCGAATTCGAATATAAATCCAGATGTTTACTAAGTTCAACTTAAAATGAATATAAAAATAAAAAATGTGAAATCCGTCTAGACTTTAATTGATCAAATTCGATTAATCAACAAAAATTTTGTG
>KE370775.1:1042172-1057841 GCA_000418225.1 Zizania latifolia
AAACTAAGTTGTGTTATGTAACCGTTGGAGAGAATTTAGAACAAGTCAGAATATCTAACTTAGGGTTGGAATACGCGGTAGTTAATTTTGAGCTCCATTTGGCAAAATTCTTCTAGGGCTATTTATTATAAAAAATAACCGATCCAAGGGATTTTGTATGGTGTTATTATGTGATCATTGGGGAGAACCTAGCTAGAACAAGTTGAAATATCTTAGGGTCGGTACATGTGAGAGTCAATTTTAAGCTCATAGGGCATTTCTTCGAGGACTATTTATTAACAAAAAATAATGCGGGCATGTGTATATCCGTTCAATGTGTATGCATGTATACTCCGAAAATTAATGGACAAAACACCATATATGTGTGTATATACGTACGTATGTACGACGGTGCCAAGACTAAAACTTTATTGGCTGATCACTGCTAGCATATTTGAAATTCTACGTTTTCTGTATAAATTTCAAAAACCTGCGGGTTGGGTGGATCCTAATTGCATCATGGAGTTTGAACCGGTGCCGTGACATATATATGTATGCGATCGAATTGCATATATATGTTCATTTGGTCTAAATTCATTTGATAAAACTAACGCGAGTAATAATTAAATGTAGAAAGATATACATGAGTGTATATATAGGTAGAGACAAAATAGTTTTAGAAGCAATTAATACGTACATATAATGGTTGAAATGATCAGTTTGAGGTAGGAAAGAAAAGAGGAAAATCGCGTCGAAAAGAGGTCGGCGTGGCGTCCGTTTCAAATGAACCAGCATTCCCTCCTTAATTTGGATGGATGGAAGGTTAATTTGTTGAATTGGTTGCGGCGCGGCGGCCTATAAATATAATGCTCGTCGTCGTCGATCTCACACTGCACACAGACATCTAAACCATCTTGCTAGAGCTCGCCGGCGGCCGGCCTCCTCCGACCATATCGGATAATACTGAGCTAGCTACCATGGCCGGCGTGCTGACCGTCCGCGACGTGCTGTACCTGTACAGCGCCGCCCGCACCGCCTACGACCGCTTCTTCGACATCGGCTGCAACCCGGAGCAGGCGCGCAACGCGGCGGCGCTGCTGCTGTGGCTGGACCAGTGCAACGTCTCGGCCATCCACCACCTGCCGGGCCTGAGCCCCACCGCCGTCAGCATGGTTGCGGCGGAGGCCAACTCGGTGCTGGAGTGCCTGCGGCAGCCCGCGCCCGTGGTGCCGGCGATCCCGCTCATCTCGGCGCTCTGCCAGGACGGCGACGTCGACCCGCGCTTCTTCGCCTTCCACCAGGACCTGGTGGTGCGCGGCGTCGCCGACATCCTCGACGGCGTGGGCGCGCTCATCTTCGACGAACACCTCAAAGTGATGCTGCGCCGCTACGAGACCGGCCTGGTGGGCAACCCGCCCGAGCTGGCCGCGCCCTACAGCTGCCGCCCCGTCGCCGTGCCGGAGGACTGCCGCTCCATGTTCATCACCTTCTCCAGGGGGGCGCCCATGGAGCGGGAGGAGATCTTCGACTACTTCAGGCAGTGAGTAGAGTACTAATTGTACTAGCCATCCATCGATCGATCGATCAAGTAGCCGGCCATGGCCATAATAATTAAGCTACGCCTACGTACAAGAATGCATACATGAATGCACTGACGACGACACGCACGTACATAATATATATATTACATGGATGCAATGCAGGAAATGGGGCGACTGCGTGGTGCGCGTCCTCATGGAGAAGACGACGGGGGGCACGCCGCCGATGTACGGGCGGATCATCTTCCGCAGCGAGGCGTTCGTGCAGCTGGTGCTCAACGGCGAGCGCCTCGTCAAGATCACCATCCGCCACCGTCAGATCTGGCTCCGCAAGTACGTCCCGAGGCCAGCCGCCACCCAGGGAAGCGGCTCCGAATGATCCATGCATGGGACGTGCTAGTCTTTCTTAACTCAAGCGCATCGACATAGATATATTTGAACCAGCTAGCTTCTCTCTTTTAATTCAGAAAATCTCCTCCTCTCGCTGCAATCTGCCGCATGATTCATCTCCAAATTACATCAAAAAATTGCTGTGTGTTGTCACGGGAATTCTCCCTATACAAATAAACGTACTTATCCAATTGCTCTCTTTGTCACACACTACATCAAGACTCCAGCATCATATCGATCAACACATGCGATTCTAGCTAGATGGATGCATGCATATATGGAGCTGCCAGAAATTGAACAACGATTCAAATTTAATTATACATAGCCGAAAGGCGATATGATCGATTGGAGTCCATGTCTCCATGCATGCCAACAAGGACGCGCTCAGCCCCAGTCGACTTCAGGTGTAGTTCTGGATAATCGTGGAAAGTGATGAGTACGTCCCCACGCATGCGCAGCAAACCCCAACCACGATGATGAATGAGCAAGCCGCGATCTGTAAATCAAAGCAAGCCATCCAATCAATCTCTATGCTTAACTCTGGCTTACTTCTTTCCATATCACATTTACATTTGTGTATTTTTAATTTGTACCTGATGCCAAGCCACTTTTTTCTTAAGGATGGCCAAGAAGCAGGCGCAAGGAAGAATATAGGTCTACAATATAATGTACGTAAGCCTCATTAATAAATAAATAAACAAGATATCATATATATATATATATATATATACATATATATAAAAGGAATTTTAACATACATCAAGTTAATAAGGATCATCTATTTTTATAGATCTAACGGTCATAATTAAAAAAAATTAACATCTTACCTATATAAATTACTTTGATCTAATGGTCATAATTAAAAGAAGTCGATGTCTTACATCTTAAGAGGTAATAGATCACTTTGTTTTTTCTAACCAATGGCTGAGATTAATTCTATCTTTTACTAAATCAAGAAGTATGAGATATACAGTAAAAGAACCCGTATATACACACACATTATCTGAGGTAAACAGTGAAAACTTACCACAAGCATGGTGAGTAAAGAACCAACCAACGCCATCACAAGCCCTGTCAAAGGTTAGCAACAGATGTTATGCCGCTATTTAATCTGTCAATGACTGGTAGTACCATATAGAGAGAACAAACTTACCAAAGAAGGGCACCAACAGAGCAATGACGAGGGTTGAGGCCACCAAGGATGATCTAAGCATGATTATGTTGGAGTACTTCTGCTGATTTCGCGGCAGCAATTCTTCTAAACTCATAGCCAATGGGGTTATGGTCAATGCGTATGTGACTATTTGTTAAGGGTACCCCAAGAGGAATCATGTCCACTTACGTAAAGCATGATGTGGTTGACTGTAGATTGAGAATTTCGTAAAAGCACATTGTGATCATAGATGCCAAGGGGGATCCTAAATCTACTCATCAGTGATACGATTTTAAAAAGAACATAAGATGCACAAACTTTGATATTGTTTAGATGCTACTGTCCTGTCCTCCATACTTAACTGAAACCATATTGCAACATTTCAATCTAGAGGATGCTTCTACAAATCGCTACAGGATCTACGTTTGTTTTGATATTAGATCGCGTTAAAGAAACATGATGCACCAAGGATATTTGGTTACTGGATTTGCCACCTGCAACAAAGTCAAGAGCTTACTATTATCATCAGGATTGAGCTTGAAGGCAGGTGTACAGTACAGAACATAACTACTTAATCAGATGAAAGATTAGAATAACATTTTTTTCTGCTAGTCATTATGGCAATATATCTGTATGTTTTATATGCATAAAACTGTGATAGTTTACATAAAACAGATCAGAACCACAGTCATCAATTTTTGTCGTAAGGTATAAGTATCCCATATAATAAGCTCATATAAGTTTCAGACTCTCTTCTTTGGTTGTATAGTAGGGGAAGAGATGATTGACAGTGTTTAGGCAACAATTACCGTAGTCCAGACAGCAATCTTTGAAACCACCAAATTCTCTGGTAAGTTCAGCGTGAACTGAGATTCCGTGGATTCACCAAACATTTTGTATCCCATCACAGCAGCACCGGCAAACAAAATTGTGGACAACCCAATACTGACAAGAAACATAAGCCAAACATGAGTACTGCATTTGCAATCGAAATTATGGTATATGTACTGTCTTTGGGTTGTTCCAAGTTAGCTAATTACCAAGTGAAAAGAATTGAAGGAAACTGGTTGCGATTCTTCAGAGAAGAATAGATGTTCGGGAACACCCCATGTCCTGAGTAGCAATAACCATACAGTCCAATTGCAATGGGAATTCCTGGGAGATTTAGTGCAGTCCCTTTGTTCTCAAAACCGACATGGTCAACAATCCCAATCCAGAAAAGGCAGACAACTACAAGGATTGATGCAATGACACCTCCGGCTACATATCGCAACAACATCATGAGACTCAATGTGTATAGTACATACAGAGGTACAATAAAATAATGTGTATGTTGTCTAAACAACTCTAGGAGTCTAGGCCCAGTACAATGAAAAGAAGCAGCAAGCAAATGCAGACCTGAAATATAGCTCAGACAGGTAAGGTCACGGAGCCAAGTGGTTGGCATGACTAGGAGGGTGGTCAAGATTGCGAAGAACACATGAGAGTTCAGGGTCATGCTCCCAATGGTCAGATGTGCGTTAGGGAATAGCTTTGACAAATTGTCGCTCTCCAATATCAAATACTCAATGCAACAGGCCTGCGACCATAGATTAGGACCATTTAATGAATGCTTTGAATAGTATTACTCTTATGAATGAAAGAAACAAATATGATATTTCTGTTGCAACCCCTCAGCCTGAACTGAGCCAACTCATTACGTATTGCATGGTTAAGTTAGAGGTACAGTTTTACATTATAATCTAATTGTCTGAGTAATAATGGGCATTAATGCATTATTTTGGTTAAGTTTTAAGCACTGAAATTTCGACTAAAATCAATTATTATCAAAGTATATGCTTTTCAGAAACTATCAAAGCATATGGACTAGAATGTATGTGAGGTCATATGCACGCTACAGATAATCTTATTATGTGGTGGCCTTGTACAATGAGAGTCATTTGTGTGCTTATGTGTTTTTCCAGGATATGCAGGTTGTCAGTGTCAATTGTTCGAAAACATTGCCTGGGCCTAGCAAGTAACAATTTTGATTGAAATAGCTTGTTGGTAATAAGTACTTACATACAGTTCGACGTACAGGATTATCTGTAGATAGTGGAGCCACACATAAGGAAAAAGTAAGTTAGCACAACAGCTAGCAAATCCTTCTGCATAACCTCAACAAGTACAGTGAACATATCATCATCTGGAAGAGATTTTACCGAGATAGCTATACGGCCGGTGGTGCCAAAGGCGGCATGACCAATATCAGGGTATGTTTCAAGACCCTCCTTGCTGTCCAGGCAACGTCGCAGGAGCACTCCAGTGTACCATGCGAGCACAGCAAATAAACAAAGTATGACCAGTCCAAGCCAGCCTCCTTGTTTAATGGCATAAGGAGTCGATAGGATCCCCACGCCACACAGAACATTTATTCCTGCATAATAGAAGTCAATCAGGCACTCAACCAAGTAATAAGACCATTTTCATGTGGAAGTCATTTTCCGATTGAATAAACAATATCACAGAAATTTCAATCTAGACCTTTGGAATAAAAATTCAGGGATTTGTGAAATACCATAAATCCAAAAGGAAAAAAAAGCACAGTAAAGCCAAGTGATTGTTTTCTTGGGTTAAGAAAAAAGATAAAAAAAGAAGGGAGTGATTGGTATCTCTTCACGATTTTGTGGAAGAAGTATCTGTGCATAATTTGATAATCATATGGTTTGTCTTTAAGCAAACGTGCAGGCTGCAGATCTACTTCTTGTGTGACCACACCACAGTCACATGGTGGGCTGACTCAACCATGTGATGTCCCTATTCATAGGAGAACAAGAGCAAAAGTTGGGTTGGTGGACCTGTGATGCGGCGTGTCAACAAAGAGAATAGGCAGTCCTGAAAAAAACATACATAATTGACCATCTGATGTACTTAATGAATTGTGCTTAAATTGCTAACCACGGGGCCGGTCTAATAGAGCTGACCATATGTTTGCTGAACTAATGGTTTTGATCCTGCTTCGGTTGCTAGTATATCAAATAAGTGGATATACTAGTGCAATTATAACTAGTTCAAGTCTTCAAGACACGGACATGCTGTTATTATTTGGACTAGTGTAAACTGCATATCACTGGCTATGAACAAAATGACTAAATGGAACATCAATACATTGAACTTGGACACATTGGTCTGTCCGAGCGTGTCCAGGTTCAGTAAATCTGTTGTTCAGCAATGGTATATACCAGCGTGCCAATAATTGAGGGATCCAATTTCTCATGCTCTACTCACAGTAAAAGCAAAACGACTCCAGTAAAATCTTATGCAAGCAAATTATGATTGGATCTATTGGTTGATTTGCGAGTAACAGCCTACCAATCGTCGAAGCTAACATCACTGTAGCATTTATTTTCCCCTTCATAAAGAAAAAAGATATAAGTGAAATTCGTTGATGTGTATACCGTTCATCACTGCCTGGGTGTAAGAGCATTTCTGATAAGCCGGCACCTCATGACCAACCACCAATGGCTTTTGATCCTCAGGGATCTGCTGCAAAGACGGTTTTCTTGAGGGCAGAAGGTACTGGGAGCTCTTACGGATATCGTCATGGTGCTTCTGTTGCTGCTGCTGCTGCTGCTGCTCGTCACTGGTTGATGGGCGCAGAAGTGGCTTGACAAGATTAGAGATGATTTCAGGGGTTTTGCCCCGGAAAGAGTTGGTGAGGAATGAGTTGGACAGTCTGCTTAGAGTCGGGGTTCCCAAAAAGCTGAGATTTGGCGACTGCACGCTACTATAAATGTCAATCGATTGCCTGTCAAAGCAAGAAACAGAACATTGTTAGTAAGAAGAGCTTAGCAGTTGACAGAAGAAGAAACAAACTGTTTGCTACATGCCTGCCTGACCACATTTCAGGAGAACCCCTCACTTAAAAACATGCAATGTAAAGAGGATCACGTATCATTGTATCAAAGATTGGACAGTGCGCTGCATAATACAGTGACACAGGATGACGCATCAATATGGAAGATGAAGTGATTGGGTGTAGCGAGAATTTTCGTACACGGTTCATGACCGGGCATGCTAATGAATCTTCATCAGCAACCAACCACAAGTCTGTATGTAACATAAGGGAATTAACAGAGGTGGAAAAATCGTGTTCTTTTGTTTTGATGCGAGACAATTTTGTGCATTTTCCAGAGCGTTACAGCTGAGTCATGCGCAATCGACATTTGGAAATGGCAGCGGAGAAGAGGACACGGCGAACGAAGGGTTGGCGTCTCGATCTTTAGATTTGTTTGGGGACAGGAAATTTTGTGGAAGATGGATGAGGATCCAGAGATGCAAAGAGGGAGGGGAGCGAATTTGCGCTTGGTGGTGTTTGAGAAAGACGATTGATTTGTATCTTGTGGTAGAAGAACCATACAGAGCTGCTTCCACTAACCCAAGAAGGCAGATAGGAATCGCATGCTTACAGATTGAGGAACTAAGCAGCGATGGGAAGGGAAAAAATTTGTTTTTTTTTCTTTGGGAAAAAGAAGGTAAGGGAAGCACAGACCTGTAGCTCTGCGGCCATTGTTGGCTGGTGTAGGAGCTTGGGCGGGCGCGTGGGGTGGCGCAGGACGAGGAGTCGGAGTCGGAGTCGGCGCCGGCGTCGCCGTCGTCGTCCTTGCGGGCTGCGTGGGGCTCCGCCTCCTCGTCGTCGTCGTCGCTCTCGATGAGGAAGCTGCGCTCCGACACAGAGCTCTTCATCGTCTTCTTGTCTGCTCTCTGCTCTCGAAATGGAGTTGGGGCAAATGGGCAGCGCCGTCTTGTCTGGCTCGTATTAGTATTCCTCCTATCTCCTACTTGTACCAGTTGTCGTCGTCCTCATAGTATTCCTGCAAAGAAAATCATGAATGCCACCGTGCCACGGGGAGGGGGGGGAAACGCCAAGGATTGAGGCGATAAAAAAGTTGGTTTTTTTCTCTCTGTTTGAGCTCGATCCGCCCAGTTGATGATGGATGAGTTCGACAGCACAGATGTGGTGAATGATTAATTTGTTGGAAGCCGTCATCAATGGCATGCATGCTCGTCATCGGACAGATGAGAGAGCTAGCTGTCAGCTCAATTCCCTTCCTTTCCTCTCCTTCCCTCGTGGTAGTAGGGTTATTAACTAAACAAACAAAGAGAGTGATGCGAGATTGCATCTCTGCATCTGCCGACTGCCTGCATGTTTGGTGCTCAAGAAACAAATTAAGTATGTGTCCTGTTGGCCGAGCAACTCTGTTGGGTTACTGTTTGTTAAGATTATTTGCATTTTATTTATTCGTTGGATCAATGGATGTTCAGTGCCTCCTCTCCTCAATTCAAATCCGGATCATCCGGAATATCGGATGGGATGGCACCGGCACCTCCCAGTAAGATTCTTTTTTCCTTTGAGAGACAAAGACAAAGAGAGAACGACCAATGCAAGGAGGAAAGAAGCATACATGACACGATAATACAAAGATTTGATGATTTGATATTTTGATGGAGACCTCGATGTCCCGATCTTGTTACGAGAAGAGAGATAAGTCGATTGATATAAGGTGACGTTGATGATCTGACTACAAACGTTAACGATCACTACAACAAATCCAAAAATTATCCGTGATCTCGACGGAGCACAATCAACAAAATTACCAGGGTCTTTATTCCTGCAATCACTTGAAATCTAGTAAGAACAAGATGTACAAGCACTCAAATGCTCATATGTTATAGGATTTTCGTAGGATATATAAAAAGGTGAAGTTCTAAAACAGCGAAACGACAATCTAATTAATCATGACTTCAATTGGTAAAGTAGCGGTGCTAGACTTTGATTTCAATCAAACTCTAATACAAGTGATGTCCCTGGGAATGTTTGTAGTCTTAGGGACGTGACTCAAAAGTATGAAAACTTATTATATATGGAATACATTGATTATTTTCTAAACAGACTCTGACTAAGAAAGGAATGCTAATTAATTTAATGATTTTGGTTGATTTGGATGGAATTTTGGAAAGGAATTAAATTGTTTGTAAGGTAGACTTCTTCGGCTTTCTAAAAAGTCTAAAAACTTCTACATTAGAGAAGGTATTCCAAAGTTATGGTTGTTTTACTTTAGCCTCCACCACAGTCAAGTCTAATGCATCGACTTTGTCTGTTTTCTTTTCTGTTCTTTATTTAGCGTGAGAAAACATGCTTAAAGTATTTTAAAAACCCTGAGTTGGTTCCTAATCAACTCCATCAATATTGCATGCATTATGTATACATAACATTATTCTTTTGATCCACACAAATACTTCTACAAAGCAAAACAAACACATATCATAGTGCAACATTGTTTGCTCAAATTTATAAAATATAAATCTAACATAACATGCATGCACCTTCGTTTGTTCAATATGTATTGTTATGATCATATCCAAGTTAGCGATGTTCCCATTACACTCAAAATAAGTGGCTTCGATTTTTTGATATCCTAACTTGCAGTTATATGCTTAGATAATTTTATATGTTATTCCCACAAATATCAATGTAATCAAATAATCACTTATTTTAAGTAGTAAATCATCAAATATTTTATGACAATATGAGATGAATAGGTCATCGCCGTGCTCATCTCTCTGGCTGGCACGTGTCGCAATCGTCCCTCTGTCTTGTCGAAGATGACAAGAAAGGGACCTATGTTTTATAATTTTTAACAAAGTTTTACAAGCTTATATCTATTATATAAATTAAGGTACGTCTCTATGTAGGGCTAGCAACGAGCCTGGCTTGGCTCGACCGTCCTGGCGAACTAAGGATGAGGCTCGGCTCGGCAGGAGGTGTCGGGGCACAGGGTGGCGGCTGGCAGGGCGTAGGGGCAAGGGCGGGGGCGAGGGCCGGTGACGGGGCAACAGGGGCCGGTGAGGACGGCAGTGGGGCGACGGAAGCCGACTGGAGTGGTGGCGGGCCGAAGGAGGCCGCGGAGGTGGCGAGGACCACCTGGGGCGGCGGTGGGCGGGGACTAGCTGAGTAGCAGAGGCGTCGGGGGCGTCAGAGTGCCGAACTGCCAGAGAAATCAGAAATGGAGAATGGCAGAGTGTAGGAGGGGAGAGGAAATGAGGAGTGAGGCACAAATGCACGAAGCCAGGACCTAGCTTCCTATGTGCGCGTGCGTTGCAGCATGCCTTGGCTTGCCGACCTCAGCTTTGACCGAGCCAACGAGCTGGCTCACGAGCCAGCTTGGTTCGGCTCGATTCAGCTGTTGACTGAGCCAGAAGAGACGACTCAAGCTTAGCTCAAGGACCCCGTGAACCGAGCTAGACTCGGCTCGACTCAGGTGAGCTCGAACTGGCTCGCGAGTCTCGAGCCAAACTACCACCCCACCCCCCACCCCTATCTTTGTGACCTCCTACGTTTTAGGTTTGTCTCGTGTGAAATAGGGTTGCCATCGTTTTAATATAATTTAGCATGTTTTGTTTTCTAAGAAAAAGAGGCGAGTAGCATGGGCCTTAACATGCGCGAGAGAGAAGGCCCATGGGCCAGACATCCGTCTCTCTTTCTCTCTCGCTCGCTTTGCGTTGCTTCCTCCGCTCCGCCCTCGCCGCCTCAAGCAGCTGCCGCGCAACGATGATGGCTCTCCGCCGCGCCGTCGGAATCGTCCGCTCCGCCGCCTACCTCCGTCGTGCCTCCTCGCCCGCCCTGTTCCCCCCTCCCATCCTCCCCCGCCCGCCCGTTCCGTCCCGACCCTACGCCGCTCCGCCCCAGGTTTTCCTCTCCTCTCCTCTCCTCTCCTCTCCTCTCCTGGATTACTAGACTCCTAGCTAGCCTCGTTGACTAAACTGCTAACAAGGTCAAGAGGAACACCAAGGACGACCACGACGACGCCGCAGGCCCTCGGATCAACAACGACATCACCTCTCCCTTTATCCGACTCGTCACCGACGAAGGTAACCCTACGTCCCTACCCCCTCTCCCTCGCTCACAGACCAAACGCATGAATCCTCACGCTTCTCACTTTTGCAGGCCATAGTATTGTCCCCAGGCACGAAGCTCTTAAGCTAGCTTCCAGGATGGACTTGGACTTGGTTGAGGTGCACTACTGCTCGATGCATTCCTTCCCATTGCCCACCCTTTTTGCTGCAGTTTTATTTTACCCACAATCTGCTTATAACCTAGCTAAACATATTTCAAATCTCAAGATAATGTATATGTGTTTAAGATGTTGATGGATATGAATCTCTCTTGTATTCTCCCCTAATATCCTGTTGCCCTCTACAACAGATCTGACCATTTCTTCGATTACTTGAGATTACTCTCTTTTTTGCAGGTCCACAGAAAATCAGAACCTCCTGTTTGCAAAATCATGGATTTTCACAAAGAGAAGTATAAGAAAGATGTCAAGGAGAAAGAACGGCTAAAAACTAAGGTATACTACTTCCTGGGTGAATTTGCTATCTAACTGTCTATCAACCATCCGGTCAAGCTAAGATGAAAGCTGAAAAAAGTTGTGTTGCATAGCTGTACGAATCAAATGCAAACAAATAGCTATACAAGTTAACACATGCATTAGTAATTTCTTACCCAAGACATAAGAATTCTATAATTTCCCCATGAAAATGGAGAACAACGTATGAATATCTGATTAGGTAACAGGTGTAGTGTATTCATGTCCGCAGAATGTACACAAGATGTTATCTGCAAGGGTATTAATTACTGAAGGGCCTTTTTGGTCACCTAGTGAAAACAGCTGGAATGATGGTGGTCCAATATTCATTTTAAAGTGTATAGCATCTTTTATTTTCTGCAGAATCGGTGCTCCTGGTTATGTAATCATCCGAGCAATCGTAAAGAGTGTTAACCATATTGTCCCTACCATGGTTGTAGTGCAGTTCTCTTTCATAACTCATATGGCAATGTGGACCTGTTCAAGTTTTAGATCTGAAATACCATAACAAGTATCTCCTTGTGTTGTTGTAATTTTCTGCAGTCTGCTATTGTCTTACGTGGTGGGGAGAACAAAGAAGTGCGATTTAAGGGTAAAACTGTAAGTGGTTTTTTGTTGCTTTAGTTTATTAATTGCATCTTATTATGTTGGCTATGATAGTGATTAGTGAATGTGAATGTTCCATCAGAACTTGTTGATCTGATGTTATATGGAGTATGAATCTTGGCAGCCTATCATACCTGACTTTGTCCTCATAGCTGGGATAGGAGCTTGAACTTGTCCAGTTTTGTTTTCGGCTTGTTTGGATCCATATGAACAATTTCCACTTTCCACCAATGCCTGGTTGACATTCTATGAACAGTTTGAATTATAGAACCTCTTATATGGAAGTTTCAAACCATCCAAATTATATAGAAGTTTCTTAAACAGTCCAACTTTTGTACTGTTGTACATAGTTTATACGATGTTGAAAGCCTAACTTTTCTTTTAGTTTATACCATTGTTGTTAAGATGTCCCTTAGGCGAGCCCAAGGGTCAAGGCATCTCTCCACCTTGCCTTGCCCTCCGCCTTGCAGGCACAACCAGAGGAGAGAGATAAAGATCAGAGGGGAGAAAGCATCATAAGCAGTGGACTCCATCCTGCAGTGAATCTGCACTGCCATCCCCCTCTCCGCCTCACCACCGGCGCCCTCCCTGTCTTGGTGTCGTCCTCTCCAGCACATCCCTGTCACCCTGTTCCTCTGCGCTGCTCTGATTTCTCCTCTCTTTCCCCCATCCTTCTGTTGCTGTCAATTTGTTCCTCTCCCCGTCCCACTGCTGTGTTTTTAATATTGTGCTACCCAGATGCTGCCCTTGCTGCGTGTTGTGGTGGATAGGGTTAGGAGATGGAGAGAGAGCCAGGCTGGAGAGGCTATGGGAGTGGGAGAAGACCACATTTGGTACATGTGGGCTGGCCTGGTGCATTAATTGGGCTGTTAGGTTTTGGAGTGTGAGATGGTGTTGTTATGGCCCATATATTTGTCTCTTTTCTTCTTTTTATGACTGTGTATAAGTCGTCGCCTCACCTTATGACTTACCACTTAGGTTGTGAGCCAAAGGTGGGTCACCTTGTCATGGGTTAAACCCATGACGGGATAAACACCGCCGGACGGCGTTGGCTGTTCGGAATGAAAAGTAGACTTAGCGAGGGAGACGAACATTGGAATGAGAGATTAGACTTTTTTCTTTCTTCATTGATTTCTTGATCTGATACCAAGTTGTCATGGGTTGAACCCATGACGGGATAAACACCGCCGGGAGGATAGCCGGATAGCGTCGGCTGCTCGGGATGAGAGGCAGACTTAGGTTGGGGAGATGAACATGCCCTGAATCCGTGTGCACTGTTCACGTGAACAGTGCCACGCGGTAGTGTTCACGTGGCTAGGCCTGGACCTGGCAGCCCTAGCCCACAGCCCATGACACACCTTGCTTTGCCTTACTGCCTTAACAACCACAGTTTATACTGTGGAAAGTGTGACATGAATGGTTGTTGATGAACAACTTATTGCGTGAAGGAATTAAAAGACTTGAAGGTCAAAGCAGATGGAATTACCAGACTAATGGAGCGAGGTTACAGGGTGAAGGTCAGCCTATGTTCCATTTCTATTTCTTGTCTGTATAGATCTGCAAATATTCAGTGACAATTCAAGTGGTTTCTGTTAAACTTATAATCGCATCATCTTGTGGCATGTTTGTGTTTTTTACTAAGATTCATGTTTGTACAGCTCTGCAAATGTTCAGTGACAATTCAAGCAATTTCTGTTGAAATTGTAATTGTGCTATCTTATGGTTGTTTGCATTTTTTTTATGATGATTCAGACAGTTAACTTTTGTTATCAGATCATCAGAACTTATCTGTGGGTTTTGCTAGGCAAATATTGCTCTGTAACGTTTACTAGATAATACCCTAGGAAATCTCATGTCCAAAAAAAGGATTGCAAATGGTGGGAAATGAGGAGACAAACTTTGCTGACGAATAGCGACTCTTATGTACATCATCCTCCATGTAAGATGCCGCATAATTTCATTTTGACATTAGAGAATGTGATTGGTAGGTCATATGTGCTTTGATATTGCCAGTAGGAATGTGGTAGATGGTGCAATACAATCTCATAAAAAAGTAGTGGTTTACTGGTTTAGAACTTAGGTGAAGAGGGAGTACCAGGTGGCAGTTGCGTTGGAGCTAATCCATTATTGAGAGGAAGATGTGTTCTTGAGGTCATGTTGTTTGAGTTTTACCTGTTTCAGTATTGGATACAGCTATTAATTTTGGAGTAGGATTATGACTTTGTTGAGTCTAGGTCAAATTGCTAACTGGAGTGGATGGGTGGAATGACGGTCATGTTATAAAATGGTAGTAGAAACTCGGTTATAAAATTTATTTGTTTTTCTATTTGGATGATACTACGTTTGTATGTAACACTACTTTCTGGGCGTTCTCTTTTTCATGTATAAAAATGGTAAGGATTTTGGTTTTATCTTTGCATGAGTTACGATATTAGCACTCTTTGAACTGCCCACCAACATATGTTTTTCTAATTCCATCTTGAATTGGATTTTCAGTTATGCTTATGAATATGTTAGAATTTCTTCACTACATTTATTAGAATTTATGTTAATGTCCACATACATGTCACATGTATATGTTTGTCTTAAGTTCTCAAACACAAACTCTAAAAAGAAACTTACAATGTTCCTATTTGACAGTGCATGGCAATGCCCTCAGGTAATGAAGTAGAAGATTTAGGAGGACCACTTTCTCGGTTATTAGGACTTGTGAGTACTCTGCTCCTTATTGTTTCCCTGTTGCTTGCAACCAATGTCATCAGTCCTGGTAACATTTTTGAAACTGCTGCCCATAAAATTTCACCTTTTTATATTATCTCTCCAATTGGACAGATTCAAGATGTCTGCATTGTGGAAAGTGGTCCACATTTAGACTCGAAGCATGCATATGTTATTGTCAGGCATGTGAAGTTTGCAACAAAGAAAGCTGGAAAGAAAGCTAGCAAGGCCATGGAAGATGCAGGCAAAGGTGCCCACAGCAATGCCTCTGAGTTGTCAGCTGTTACTGCTGATAGTGGAGGTGAGACAACTGAGTGTGGTTTGGAAGTTAACAATGGGGGCATGTTGGATCAAGTTGACAAAACGCCCGCATACCTCTCCAGTGAATCTTCCATACAGAAAGAAGCACATGATAGAGGCTCTAGAAGGGACTTAAATTCGTCGAAATATAAGCTGGGCAGCTACAATGAAAACATGCAAAATATCAATACTGGAGGAAGCAGAATTAACCCTGGTCATTTGAGAGCACAAACCTCAGACCGAGGGCTAGGTTCCAAGAATGTAACATCTGACGTTGAAAAGCGAGGGAAGACTAATGAAGATATCGTACCTGCAGAAACCAACAGATATGCCAACCGAAGGCAGCAGATAAGAGGAGATAACCAAGGTTTGAACCAAGATAGATCATCACAAGGTCCTAGAAGAAATGAAAATGAAGTCCATCTGGTCAACGACTATCAAAGACATGTGCAACAGCAGAACCGACCATTACCAAAGTTCAGTAATGGTAGATTTCCACAAGAACCAAGAAGAAATGAAAGGGGAGGTCATATTCCATTGAATGGCAATCAAAGGCAATTTCAGCAAATGAATCATC
>KE370776.1:0-12261 GCA_000418225.1 Zizania latifolia
CGGCCATCGGACACTACTCGGACCACCGATCTCTATCGGCCGACTACCGACCACCATCGGCTCACGGCTATTGGCCAACCACCGATCCCTATCGGCCGATCACCGACTACGACGCCACCGATTGGAAATCTCAGAGTTCAGTCGGGAGCCGGATTCCAGACTGAGTTGAGTTAGAGTCATATTAGGTTATTCGAATCAGTCATAGGGTTAGGGTTTATTTTTGAGTCCTACTAGGTTACGGCTCACATTATAAATGGTATCTCACGTCTTGTAAACCTTATAAATAGATGACCACCGTCATTGTTAGGACTTGGGTTTTGCTTAGATTATTCCGCCTTTGCAGTTTCGCCGTAAATCGGTTTGTAGAACCCCAAACTTCCAGTTCTTCAGATTAATATCAGCAATCCAGATTGCGTTTACTTTGTTCTTGCAAAGTTCTTCGATTGATTTGCAGGATTAAAACCTTCGTGGTGAGGTCGACTACGTGAGAGCGTGGTTGATAACGACTACACGAGAGGGTGTAGCGATTGCAAGATTCCGATCGCTGACCGGAAGCCTTAAAACATCAACGTCCACTCGTCGCCTCAATCGAACCTATCGGAAGATCGGGCCACAAATCGCACCCCGGTGCACATCACGCTACCACCGCATTCACTTGAAGACAGGCACAGACGTAGTGGCAGTTCGGCCATACAGGTATGCCATGGTGCAAAAAACCGAGCTCGAGCACCAATGTCGTACCATGCTGGAACAAGGCTGATCCGCCCAAGCGATTTGGCCTCAGTGCTCCTCATCCACAAAAAGGACGACTCTTGGCGGTTCTGCATCAACTACTATGCTCTCAACGCTGTGACAATCAAAGACAAATTCCTGATCCTGATGGTAGATGAACTGCCCGATGAGCTCCACAGTGCCTAGTTCTTCACCAAGCTCTACCTTCGTTCGGGGTACCACCAAGTACTCATACACTCGAACGACATCGCGAAGACAGCATTCCACACCCATGAAGGTCTTTTCGAGTTCCTCATTATGCCCTTCGGCCTCACGAATGCTCCAGCAACCTTTCAGGCACTCATGAATGAGGTATTGCGAGAGTTCCTACACCGTTTCGTCTTGGTGTTTTTCGACGACATACTCATCTACATCTCGTCATGGTCCAAGCATCTACGACACGTCTGTCTCATGTTGTGCACACTTCGACACCACCGACTCTTCGTCAAGTGCTCTAATGCTCCTTCGGCACTTATTCGGTGGCCTACTTAGGACATGTCGTCTCAGTTGCATGCGTCGCCATGGACGAGCAGAAGATCTAGGCAGTCAACGCTTGGCCACAGCCGGGTTTAGCTCGGGCCGTGCGTGGCTTCCTGAGCCTAGCCGGGTACTACCACAAGTTCATCCGCAGCTTCAGAGAGCTCGTCGCCCTGCTCACTAAGCTCCTCTAGAAGGATGCCTTCCACTGGTTCGATGAGACCACCACGGCCTTCTAGCGCCTCAAGGACACACTCATGACTGCACCAATCCTATAGTTGCCTGACTTCGGCAAGCCTTTCGTCATCGAGTGTGACACCTCAGGCCATGGCATCAGTGCGGTCCTTCATCAAGGCACAGGCACCATCGCCTTCTTCAGCCAGAAGTTCATCGGCTTGGTGTAGGCTGTCCGACACCAGCGTCCCTATCTCTGGGGCCGCCCATTCATCGTCCGCACCGACTACTACAGCCTGAAGTACCTCCTCGACCAGCGACCAATGTTCTAAAAGGTGGCGCTAGGCGCCACCTAGGCGCCCATTAGGCGCTGGGCGCCGGCCTGCCGCCGCGATTTGCCTCCAGGCAACGAGCTGGGCAGCCCATGCGCCTAGGCGATCAACCGCGGGGCCTGGGCGGCGTGGCACGACGGCACCGAGGCTGCTGGCTGCCAGATCCAGCGACGGGAGACGTGCGCGCGACCAGATCCGGTGATGGGAGGCACGCGCGTGGCCAGATCTAGCGGTGGGAGGCACGCACAGCCCAGATCCAACCGTCGTCATCGCCGTCGGTGGCAGCGGAACGCCGCGCTAGAGGGGAACCCAGGGCAGGGAGGAGAAGAGGAGGAGGAGAAGAGAGGGGAGTGCTTAGAGGAGGGGAGGGAAGCGCTTAGAGGAGGATAAAAGGGAGGAGAACCTAGGCAGAAGAAGAAAAATAGGGCGACTCTAGGCGCCGCCTAGGCGCTAGGTGCCAGGTCACCGCTCGACTAGCGCCTAGCACCAACGTGAACACTACCAGCAGCTGTCCACGATCCCGCAACTCTATTGGGTCAGCAAGCTACTCAGGTTCGACTTCGAGGTCGAGTACAAGACGGGTCGCTCCAACGTCATGGCCGATGCGCTCTCGCGTCGTGATACTGAGGAGTCGCCGGCCATCCACGCCATATCGACCACTTGATTCGACCTCTACAACACCTTGCTTCAAGAGCTCGAGCAAGATAGCGACCTTCAAGCGTTGCGTGCCCGCATTGTCGCCAACACTCAGTCGAGTCCATGGGCAATAACAAATGGCATGATCACCTTCTGTGGTCGCCTCTACATCCTGGCTTCATCACTGACCCTGTCAGCCGTTCTGCAATCTGCACATGATGTTGGACATGAGGGCGTTCAGAAGACCTTACACCGTCTGTGGGCCAATTTCCACATCCCCAATGCCCACACCGCCATCCAGGACTTCGTGCAGGCCTACGCGGTGTGCCAGCATAACAAGTTGGAGCATCTTCACCCGGCCTACCTTTTCCAGCCATTGCATGTCCTGTCGACGGTGTGAGCCGACATCGCCATGGATTTCATTGAAGGTCTGCCCAAGCTCCATGGTAAAAAGATCATCCTCACGGTGGTGGACCTCTTCTCAAAGATAGCATATTTCATCCCATTGAGCCACCCCTATACGGCTCTATTGGTCGCCAACGCCTTCTTCACGGAGATTATACGACTCCATGGCATGCCGGCATCCATCGTCAGAGACCGCAATCCGGTGTTCACTAGCAGCTTTTGGACGGAACTCTTCCGTCTGACCGGCGTTAAGTTGCATCTCAGCTCCGCCTACCACCCGTAGTCCAATGGCCAATCTGAGGTAGTCAACAAGATCATTGTCATGTATCTTCAATGTTTGATAGGAGACCGATCTCGGCAATGGCTTCGTTGTTGGGGAGTGGGTGTGGCTGTGCCTTCTTCATCGACCTGCCATGTGGGTCTCCCCCATGGATGCGGCAAGCTTGGGCCCAAGTATTTTGGGTCATTTCAAGTGTTGCAGCGCGTGTGCGAGGTCACATACAAGCTGCAGCTCCCTCCGTCCGCCCGTATCCATGACGTCTTCCATGTGGGCTTTTTGAAGCCTTTTGTCGGCCCGCCACCAACGACACCACCGACACTCCCTCCTCTCCGCCATGGTCGGGTGTGTCAATAGCCTGAGAAGGTCATTAAAGCTCGTTGTACCCATGACCACTTGGAGCTCCTAGTGCAGTGGGAACATCAACCGGCGTCTGACGTGTCTTGGTGCGCCACGACGAGTTCATTCGACTATACCCAACTTTCGAGCTCGAGGACGAGCTACGTCTCAACGGCAGGGAAGATGTCAGGTTGGGGCGCACCTACCACCACCGGCAGGCTGCGCCAGCCTAGCAGGTAGGTGCACCGGCCCAGCCTGAGCCAGCTAGGATTGGTTAAGATATAAACAGAATTAGTTTTCCTATTTTGTTGTTAGATATAATTTCCCATCTTTTGTTTGTTCCTAAAAATAAGGCAACATCTCCACTTTATAAAGGGACCGGTAGTTTGTAAACAGATCAATCAAGAAATAAAGAAGTCTTTTATTCCAATCTACTAGCTCTCCTCCCCTCGCCGGCCCCCTTTCCTAACCGTCACGGCGTTGGGGAAGCAAGGAACAGCACGCCCTCGCCCTCCCGTCTACCACGGCTATGCCCTCCGCTCTCTTCCGCACGTTTCGCTAATCGAGGGTCGTGACAGCCGGAACATTACAAACCAGGGGCGGACCCAAATATGTTTGGAGAAAACAGTGGTGTAGCTAGGAATAAATCTCTGGGTGTGTCTAATCACTATGTACTTTAATTTTATATAAAATTTGGTAAATGCAAAAAATAGTATATAAATATAGTAATAATTTGTCACAACATTGTAAAATGTCTTAAATCAGCAATTAAGTTCGAAATTTGCAAAGAATCAATATAAATAGTTTAAATAGGAAAGAGCTTACACTTTTTCATAATAGAGAGGTCTTACATTAATAGAAGATTAATAGGAATGCAGATGTTAGATTCAATCAGCCAATCATGTGCAATTGCACACTGCATGGGATCTTTTCTTAGAACAATTCAAATCTGATCTTTTTGGTTTTCTGTTGTTCATAAACCTTGTTTGATTATTATCCTTTGATGTGTAACTCTACAGTTTTCTATCAGTTGTCAGTACTATCACAGTATCACTATATTATTCCAGTCTTCTAGAGGATATGACCATGCTATTATTCTGTAGACATGTTACATGAAAGCACAATTTTTTTTTTATAATTCATTCAACATGAAAACTCTAAGGACACTAGTAAATTTGGTATCCAACAAATAAAATGTTTATACTAGTAAGCTTGATTTCAACTATATACGTAGTTTCTAAGCAATGCATGAAGTTTTGCTTATGCAAGTGTTTCTTCGCTGGTAGATTGGATAGTTTGAGGTTGATTGACTAGTCTGTGAATATTTGTGGTTTTTGACATTGAAAAATAGTTAGAACTAGCACTAGTGCCCCGATCCGCAGAGGCGTAGATCCGCGCCCCTGGTGGCCAGCCCCCCGATCCGTCTTCGCGCTACGCCCCCACCCCCAGCGGTTGCCCCCTGATCTGCAGAGGCACAGATCCACCATGCCCGCCCCTAGCCCCCACCCCCGATCAGCTGCCACGTCGCGCCCCCTGTCCCCCGGCCCCCACCCCCAATCGGACTGGCACGACTCAATTTCGGCCCTAGCCGTGCCGTGCCTAGGCTCGTAGGTTAACCCGATCCTATTGAGCCGTGCCGACCTCATGTCCAGGCCGGGCCGTGCCGTGCCGAGCGGCCATATGGCCATCTAGTGCCTGGCGACCGCACCGGCACGCCGGCCAGGCGGCAGGCAGGCGCAGCCGGTGCTGGCGGCGTCCGACCAGACGGGGGCAGCCATGGGCCAGGCGTTGGAGATTGGCGCAGGCGGCGGGCGAGACCTCCGGGACGGGTTGAATGACTTGGGCGCAAGGAGGAGTCAAGAGGCGAGAGTGTGCGGCGGAAGCAGCAGGACGCCGGCCCCGCCGCTCGCGCGGTGATGGAGATCGGCCGTCGGTGGCGGCGGCGGCACGGATGTCGAGGGAGGCCAGGGACGGGGAGAGATCGACTAAAGAGTCAAGAGGCCCATTAGTCTGGGCCGATATGGGCTTTCCGTAGTCCATATAAGATAAGATTGCAAACAAGCACGTCTAATATTATATTTCTAGTTTGTCGCCGGATCCATAGATTTCTAGTTTACAATTAACTACTATTTCCTCGGTCTACGCTTTACTTTTGTGATAAAAAAATGATAATTTAGTTGTAAAATATTTTTGTGATAAAAAATTAATAATTTAGTCATAAGAGTAAAAGACAAGAATAACTCCTATTAATAAGAGAGTATATTACGAAGTGATATATAGGGACAGAGTCACGTTATTTTACCTAAAAAATAAATCAGTGTTTGAGATAGAGCCACGTAGTTGCACCCTAAAAATAAATTAATGTTTAATATCTTAAATTGACTACAGATAGAGACCCATCCCTAAATCTAATATTTATATTTCATAACCTAAAAATCAATTCACAAAATTTATTATGTATACCCTTACTTTTCACTAGCTCCATCTCTAGTGATTTGTAAGAGGCAATTAAAAGACACTAAAGAAATAAAACTTCTTAATTTGTGGAACATGAGTAGAGAGTAGGAAAGAAGATAAAAATGAAGTATTTTTGTCAAATTTGAAAAGATAAAAATGAGACTTTTCCCGGGGGGCCTACATGTCAGCGTCAGGGGAGCTTTTGCAATGGATTACTGCAGAAGCAATTATGTTTCTGTTCTGCACGTCGATGTTAGCCGGAAAACTGCAAAAACAATGCACATAAATTGGAGGGTGTTATGGCAAACTGGTATATAAGTCTAACCCGTGTGAACTGTGAAGTCGGTCTTGCATGTCACTTGGATAAAGTTTGCATTCAATTTCGATAGCTACACATTGTAGGTTGGTTTACTGGTGAATTTCCCGTAGTTTACTTGTGCGACCCAATGGCATATAGATATTCTTTGGAGATGAACCACTGCTCACCACAGCAACATCTGAACGTAGGCATTGACAGTTCAACAACACTTCTTTTTTTAGATGAGTTCAACACTTGGTTCAATTCAATATCAAAGGCCTCCTAGATGCCAACTTTTGGATCGAAAGAAAACGGTGTAGCAACTGAAATGGAACTACTATGAGTGAATCCTAATCATAAATACAGAATCTCATGTTTCGACTTAAAACTGATGGTATGAGCTAATGAAAACCTGAAGATGTTGAGATGACCGGGCTAAAACGAGATTTCTGAATCAGGAGGTAAGCTTCTGGGCAATTGGTGGGGGATCATAACATATATTCTCAGTCACTTTGCTGCTCCGTGGGAGGCTCTTCCGGCTGTTCCTGAGTATCCTGCCACAGATACGTTGGATGACCCTGCTGGCCACCATATGCCATTCCTGCACCAGGCATCTGCTGCTGTGGCACATAGTAGCTATAGGGATATGAGCCAGCAGGGACACCCAACGGCGGCAACCCGGCCCTAGGAAGCCCAACTCCCTCCTCCTTCATGTCATCCCTGGGAACTATATCCACCAAGAAGTCATAGATGTCAGTCCTGGTGATAGCAGCTGCAATGTCATTCTTCTGCAAGGTCCGGCGCTTGTTCTCCTCGGTATGCATCCATGATCTCAGCGTCAGCTCCAGTATGAATATCTCGCATGCTTTCGCAAAGACCACAGGAGCCTCTGCGGAGATCATGCGAACGTCCTCATCAGCCTTCATGATCTTCTTTATCCTAGCGAGTGGCAAGCTGTGGTTCTTGAAGTCACTAGTTTGCTCAATGTCGGACAGACGTTCAGCCCAGAACTGCTGGAGTTGCTGCTGTTGCTGCTGCTGGAGCTGCTGGTGGAATTGCTGGGCTTGCTGGTAGACGAGCTGGTGCTGAGCACCCAGTTGATCTGGGATGGCAGGGAAAGGTGGCGTTGGCTGTGAACCGGCAGGAATGACAGCAGGAGTCGTAGACACTGTTGCTGCAGGCGGGTAGGCAGGATACACTTGGGATCCACCAGCAACAACACCCATTGCAGGTTGAGGTTGTGAAGATGGCTCCATGTCCACTCCTGCATGTACCAAAATTTATTATCTTTCCAGAACTGCAAAAGAAGAATCCTACGCATTGTGAATTGCATTCTCGAGTAGGTAATTAAGACAGTCCTAGCTTCCTGTTACAAACTACTCCCTCTGTCCCACAAAGGCTTTATTTTTATCATTCAAAATTTGTCCCGCAGAGACTTTCTTTTAGCTTGTTTCTGTCAGTTAATGCGCCCGTAATTAATGGGCTCTAGTTAACTAGGTGACACCACCCAATCAACTTATCTGGTAATTAGAGCTAACAGGATTAATGAGGAACACATAAGTCATTTCTCTACACTACTAATATGTTTAAGAATTGCTAAAAATAAAGTCTTTTGTGGAACGGAGGGAGTAATAACTAGTGCAGTTTCCTCTAGATGAATCGATCTGCTATAGCTCACTATAAGTTAAGTGTCAAACTCAGAGTAGAATCCCTCCCTCAAACGTTTTCTGAACATTTGACGTGATAGGTCAGATGGTAACATCTATTTCAAGTATCAGAAACAGAGCAGGGAATTTATTGAAGAAATCGCTCCTTAATTGAACTACTAAAAAGGAGCAGAAACAAGTAACTGAGCATGCATGACATATCACACTCCCCCACCCCCCAAATAAAAGGACAAAAATGATGCATTTGAGTAGTATAGCAAGTCTTTTCTATTAGAAAAAAAAAACATAATACAGTTGGCAAGAATTTTCCAGATTACCTTAAAGCCTCAGATCTGCTCTGTAACAAAAAATCGGTTAATACTGAGTAGTATTAGTAGTCACTGGTCACTAGTGACAACGGTGGTTTCTTATTGCAAGCAGGCCCACAGGTTCCCTGCAAAGCATAATTATTTTTCTCTTAGTTAAGTATTCCAAATAGACAGTGACAAGTCATTTGGATAATGACAGTGCCATACTTCCATGATATCACTATCTAAAAGCATGATCAACATGACCACATGTCAAAACAAATACAAATTTGATGGCAATGGCTACAGATATCTGAATCAGGGATAATTATACAGAATTTATGATTCATTAGCCCCACACCCCATGAGTTGTAACAGGTCTAAATAAATATACACAAATTCTGAGTAAAAAAGTATTTGTTCTCTAATCTAAAAAATTGCATACAGCCATACATATAATCACTTATGTACATGTGCAAATAATGAAATAATGCAATACCTTACCAAAAGATCCTACAGCACAGACGTTTTTCTAAACCTATTCACAAAACATTCAAGTGTGTGTACATCACATCATCACAACCACAAATTCTTTTGTTTAAATATTCCCTCGGTCACAAATACATGACACTTTGACCAAAATCCAGTTAGACTTTTAAAACTTTGATCGTTAATAACATTCAAAATACTTATTCGAAAAGCATAAAAGTAATATTAGTAGATTTATCTTGAAAAATATTTTCAGAATATCATATATTTTAAAAATTTATAAAATTATTTTATAAATTTGTGTCAAAGTTATGCATCAAAAACCATGGAAAAGTCAAACATCCTGTATTTTGACCAGATAGACTAGTAGAAATAGCCTCTTATATGTGTAGGTATCAACAGGATAAATCAGAATCCATATACACACCCATATCTTCAGACACAACATGACAATACCTATAGCAATAGGCAGTCAAGACACAGAATTCCAAACCATTAACCATCTACTAGATTGTGTGGGACTGTTCGAGCCCATACTGCTAAAAAGATCTAAATTTGATAGTGATCCATATCTTAGAATCAACATCTTGTCTGTACAACCCAGCCATACCTAATACCAACCATGACAAACTTGCTTTGGCAGATTATAAATTCTCATATTGGGACACAAGAGAGATCAGATATATTATAACCTGCATACGTTTCCAATATTCCATACCTAGTGTCATCATTAAATGTTGTTGACTATATTCATCAGTGTTCTACAAAGTAAAATGGGTCTATTAGGTTATATATGAGGCAACCTGTTACCTACAATACCTGATTTTCCAGTTACGCTACATAATCAGGCATGCTAAGGCATATAATCAGCGCAAGATGGGTAACTGGTTGGATACTGGTTACCAATATTTAGAACCTTGGTGTTCATGACCTCCTTGTTAGAAAGGCAATCACAGTCAAATGTATGTAGGAAACAGAAAATGTTTAATCAAATAGGCCAAATCCAGATCTGAGGGATGTTCCTGATTGTACAGTGAACCCCTCTCTCTCACACACACACAAACATGGGAAAAACAGATCTAAAACAGTTTGTGCTAGACAAACCATTAGCCTAATGTAAAGCCAGATCAATTGCACAACTGGATTGAAGTGAAAAATTGGCACACAAGCTGTACTTACTGTCTAACGAATGCAACATAGATTCCTTACACAGCTGAATTTCTCTTTTTCAATCTGTACAAGCCTCAAGGAACAAAAGGGTATATTTATATACCTCGACGATGGTTAAGGTCACAGCTGTCAGATAAGCATGATTTCATACAGATATGGCAGCGATTAAAGACATATGTCCGCTTCCTCTTTTTGCTACTTTCTCGAGTTTACCAGAGGATAAAGGTTTCACTTTGCAAATTCGTGAAGCAAACATTGTGGTCCACAGGGAACTTGTGCACTAAGCATTTTTTGCATGACGGAAAAAAGGCCCATATGTACCCAATTAAATTGTTTTGCTTGGTTGAGAATGTAATCATGGACCAGGCATAAGTAGACTAGAAAACAACTGGCCCAACCTGACCATTGCAAGGTTGGGCTGGGTACCTAATGAGTTAGCTGGGCTTGAGATTAGAGACTTTTATTTACTTATCCAAGTTAGATTATTTCACTAACATCAGATTATTTCGCTAACATCTTTTGGCAAAGATTTTCAATAAAATTTAATTAATGCTCTGTTATTATAGATTTGAACTGAATTATGGGTGAAGAAATATTTTTGCACATGTAATGGGAACAGGCCATTTTACTTAGTTAACCTTCAAAATACAGAAGGGCAGTGAGATAGCCATTTATCAACAATTGTATTTGGCCACAAAAATCAAATATGTTAGAACAATCTATTTAATCTGGTCAAAATGCCAAATTATTTTGTGAACTTTCAATAAGTAGAGACATCAATCCTATCTTTAAAAAATCCTACTACAAAAATGTGTCCATATAAAGATAGGGCATGTCAAAATGTTTCAACTGGAAGCAATCTCTCTTCACGGAATGGATGACGATGAGCCCTGGGATGATGGGACCATGCATATAAGCTTAGAATAGGGTAAAACACACTGAACTTCCAAAACCAGTATTGATCACAGGGTATGTGCCAAACTGGCAACTTATTTGTTGGCATACTTGGGCAGTTAAAAACAATAAGATCTTCAATGATGTCCCTAACTTCCCGACAAAACTGGATGACAATTTTTTTAAGATAATAATGAAAGTATTACTTCCAGTCTCTGCACCAAGGATGACAATTTTTATATAAGAACACGGCATTGTAACCTTTTCTTCTTTTTTGACCTTTGGTAGAGCCACAATACATTTGCATTTCCTACTGTTTTATAAATGGAATTTTTCTTTTACTGCCCTATAATTGAGTGGTGTTTGTTCTTTTGCCACATCCCATGTGTATGACAATCAGGCTCAGGAGCCAAATGTCATACACCCATATAGGGCAAAAGAGCAAACACCTATCTCCCTTTATAAATAGATACAATAGGATTTTCCTCATTTGTTATCCACTTATCCATAACAAAAACTTGGGAAGGTACGCTCTAAATGCTGTAGAAGTAAAATAAAGGACAAACAGACTATCGGACCGATCAAAAAATCATGACGACATCGATTCCAACAAGTTGACACCCAATTTGACCTGGGATACACATCCACCATAAGAACACTATTTTTAGTAGTCAAACTACCTTAATATTAAACGGCACATACGGAGTACATTTTCGTAGCATGCAAATGTGGAAAGCAACATACACCAGCGGCGGACGGGACCTACCGTGGGCGCATGGAGGTTCAGCTAAACCCCCCAAAAAAATTTGGAAACATAAGCTGCAAATCGATTAATTCGTACCGAGATGGAGGCAGACAGGCAGGCAGGTGGAAGGAGGTGAGCCGCGTCGATCCCTCCCAAACCTGCTCACCGGCCGGCCGCCGTGCGGGCGATGAGTCTAGGCTAGGGCGAGGTCGGGAAGGATAGGAGGCCGTCCACCCACCACGCGCCCACGGGCCTGCTCGCCGGCCGGCAGCGACGCCTACCTCCGCCTCCGCAGATTGGAAACGGCAAGCGAGATAGGTTGGGGGAGGAGTCTCCGTCTCTTCGCCTTCTTCTTCTTCCTCTCTCTCCCCTTCCTCTATCTCTCTCTTCTTAAATTCTGTTTGGAGGGAGAGCTCGCCTCCCATTGGCGGGGACACCTGACGGGTCCCCGAACCGGGTTCTCGGGTCCAGATCCGACACCGGTCAAGCCAAAGCGGCAGGGCAGTTGCACCCACAAAGCTGCAATTTGGACATCTTCGTTATTTTATAAAACTTATTTTATGGATAGATCTTAGCAAAAACTAATTGTAGAAATGGATTTTCGGCTCAGCGTCGTTCTTCAAGTCCCTTAGCTATAGTGTCTCAGCGCCACTACTCTTGATGTTGAGCCCTTATATGAGACGGACCTACAATAGAGCAAGGGGTATAACTGTATCTCAAAAATTTTCAGAAAAAAATTACTATATATATGCTTTTATATGTTCTATTGAGTCAAATTTCATCTAACAGCCCAATAACAATCTATTACCAGATTTCTTAACCTATCTCTCCTCCCCTCCCACT
>KE370776.1:38398-55161 GCA_000418225.1 Zizania latifolia
AAAAAGGCTACCTATGTATTTTAACATTTATTATTTGTTATTAAAAAAGGCTACCTTTTTTAAAAAATTATTATTTATCATTAAAAAGGCTACCTTTTTATTTTAACATTTATTATTTATATTAAAAAGCCTACCTTTTAATTTTAACATTTATTATTTATTGTTACAAATTGTTGTAGCGCTTTAAAGATTTATAGGGCTACAACAGTGCCAGGAACCAGCACTGTTGCGGCACTATCAGTGCCAGTTCCTAGCAAGGACCGATACTGATATATTAGTGTCAGTTTTTACATTTATTATTTGTTATTAAAAAAGGCTACCTTTGTATTTAACATTTATTATTTATTATTAAAAAAAAGCCTACCTTTTTATTTTAACATTTATTATTTGTTATTAAAAAGGCTACATTTTTACAGAATTTATTATTTATTATTAAAAAGCCTACCTTTTAATTTTAACATTTATTATCTATTGTTACAAATTGTTGCAGCGCTTTAAATATTTATAGGGCTACAACAGTGCCGGTTCCTGCACGAACCAACACTGATACGTGCCAGGAACCGGCACTGTTGCGACACTATCAGTGCCGGTTCCTAGCAAGGACCGATAGTGATGTATCAGTGTCAGTTAGTGCAATGAACCGGTACTGATAGTGCCGTAATAGTGCCAGTTCCGTTCAAGTTCAAAAAATTTAATGGTTTCTATTTTTTAAACCGGCAGTGATATAGTTTCAGTGTCGGCTTGAAGATAACTAGCACTGATATGGCACTTGTTGGGGGAAAATACTTCTGCCCTGACAGAGTGGAGGAGCTACACTTCGAAGCTCCGATGTCCTCTCCGACAAGACATGTGATGTTACCGCACCTATGCGAAGTTACCGAAATACTCCTATGTAATACACTGTATGTTATCGTAGAAGTCGGTTAAACATAGGGGGTAAACAAGTATTACCCTGTTATTACTATGCCTATAAATACCCTCCTCTTTGTAGGGAGGAGGGAATCGAACATTGGTAGTACTAATCAACACTACTCCTGTACGAAGGTTATTATCCGCTTCAGAGGCCTCAGGCAGAGTTTGAACTCCTGTCAACACTTCGAACCCTTCGAGGTTCTAACACTAAAAACATATTGCGTATTTCTGGATTACGCCAACAGTTGGCACCGTCCGTGAGGAGTCTAGTTCTAAATTAGCCTTTCTACCACAACCCTTCGAGTTAAACTTCAAGTCATGCCTCCGAAGAAAGGCAAAAGTGCAGTTCCCCCTCAGAGGTCCCCTTGAGTTCTAAGGACCTCATTGCGCTCAGAGAACCCTCTCATCGAGGCTGGCGCACAAGGCCTTGAGGACCCAGCAGGCCTCCTGGTAGCGAACATCGCTCCAAGGGCTACGGAGCACACCGCTGGCCTCCCAGCGGTGAACACCGCTCTAGGGGCTGTGGAGCATATCGCTGGCCTCCCTACGGTGAACACCGCTCCAGGGGCTGCGGAGCACACCGCTGGCCTTCCTGTGGTGAACACCGCACTAGGGGCTGCGAAGCACCCCGCAGGCCTCTCGGCAGTGAACACGGCCTCAAGGGCAGCGGAGCACACCGCAGTCCTCTCTTCGATGAATGTCACTTTCAAATCTACGGGCCCTACCACAGCCCCTTCAGCGTAGGTCCCTTTGGAAGACACAGGCCTCTAGCGCACAAGCCCCCTGCCACTCCTGAGGATGCTGCAAACCGACTACATCCGGTCGTGGGAGCTAGGGGGTCCTCTCAAGGAGGGGGAGCCTTCAAGGATGTGTAGGACTCCGAACTGGCCTTGCTATGAGTAGAAGTCTTGAGATGGTGTCAAAGCGCCGCCAACCAGGTGCACGCTCCGGAGGTCTCCAACGACCCTCCGAGACCAACCATCGTCACCCTAGCGACCACGAGGAGCAGGAGCCTCAAGAGTGGAGGCAAAACGCCTCCTCCAACGACAGGTCGCCACTCCACCCCGAACTTCAATGGTCCGCTTTCATCCAAAGTTCCGGGCTATGAAGTTGCCAAAGTACTTCGGGGACTCAGACCCCAAAGAGTTCACGCGCTCCTATGCCCTCGCAATTGAGGCTAGCAGAGGCAAGAGAGATACGATGGCCAAATGCTTCCCGTTGGCCCTT
Organism: Zizania latifolia; assembly: GCA_000418225.1. Taxonomy (NCBI): domain Eukaryota; kingdom Viridiplantae; phylum Streptophyta; class Magnoliopsida; order Poales; family Poaceae; genus Zizania; species Zizania latifolia. The sequence continues at coordinate 40,538 of KE370776.1, forward strand.
GAGGGCATAGCACTCTGATGATTCTGGTACCTCAAGTCAGGCTCCGTCAAGTCCTAGGAGCACCTTTGAAAGAAGTTCACAAGCAACTTCTAGGGGACATACATAGCACCTATGTCCACCGGAAGCCTTTTTCAGGTGAAGCAGTAGCCCAGAGAGACCCTCCACCAGTATTTCTAGAGTTTCACCTACACGAAGTCCCAAATCAAGGGACTTTCAACATCGTCTATGGTCGATGCAGCTCACGAAGGCGTTACCCATCTAGGACTCCTCGACAAGCTTCATAGAAAGCCTATATCTTTGGTGGCCCAACTTATGAAATACTTCAAGGAGCATGTCTATTCTGAGGAAAGGCAGCTCCGCAGAAGCGCCACCATCGATCAAGTACAAGCCCCAAAAAGTACGGGCTCCGAGCCCCCTGAAGCCGGTGTACACAGAGCACCGGGCTCTGAAATCAAGAAGAGGCAAGAAGCACTTTCGTAGCGAAGTGCTAACCATCACCGGACCTAGGTCTGCGAAGCTGCAGTAGAGCCAGGGGCATGACCGAGGGGGCGGAGTGAGGCCACCGGCTGAGCCCACTATCCTAGGCTAGAATTTCTTCTGTAGCGTCCACGGTGTGAACTAGAGCCACAATACAAACTCTTGCAAGGCTATATTATTAGCCTTGCAAGGAGACTACCTCGAGTGCATTGCAGGGCCCCTGAAGTCGTCCGCCTAGAGCAAGTCCAGGCTGTGGCCCACAGTGAGCCAAACGGAGCATCCCCTTGGGTCTCGGTGGCAAATATGATGCCGCCCCCCCAAAGTTGAAGATGCACCAGGGCCCCCGAAGTGGATCATGCTCTCAATCTCCGGAGATGGGGCACTAGGGAATCTGTCCAAGTGGAAGAGGCACTATCATGTCCGTGAAGTAGGGCATACCTCATCCTCGGCTGCAGCAATGCCAGAATGGGCCCATGTGCCAATCTCCTTCATGGCCGAAGGCATGGTCAGGATCAAGTTCCCGCACGCGAACCCCCTCGTCATCTCCACCGACATCATCGGTACCGAGGTGCGGTGAGTACTTGTCGATGGGGCTAGTTCTGCAGACATCATCTTTGCTCAAGCCTTCGATCAGCTGTGCATCTCTCGAAAGCATCTACTTCTAGCTGTGAGGCCTCTGCAGGGTTTCAACGGGCTGCCCCTCAACGCAATAGGTCAAATCGGCCTCGAAGTCACCTTCGGTGAAGGCAACCTCGCACGCATAGAAGAAATCATCTTCGATGTCGTCGATGTCCCATACGCCTACAACGCCATTCTTGGAAGGGCAGCTTTGAACCAATTCAGGACCATGGCACACCACAACTACCTCTGCATGAAGTTGCCCACACAAGGGGGAGTGCTCACTGTGCTGGGCGACCAGAGCGTCACACGAAGGGTGGAGTATGGCTATGCGGCGTACTTCGAGGCATGCCAGGTACACTCTATGGAGTTGTAACTCGAAGAAGCAAGCCAACCCTCCAAAGCCATGTGGGGATCAGCGGTCAAGCCTTGTCCAGACGGAGAGGTCATCACAAAGATACTCATCGAAGGGTGGCTCGAGTGCCCCATTCAATTCAGAGGTGATCTAACTCTAGAAGACATGGCTTCGCTCGAAGGCACGATACAGAGAAACCTTGATATCTTTGCTTGGCTGGACGAAGATATTCCCGGGGTGGACCAAAGCATCATCGAACACTCCCTCCTGGTAAACCCCAGGGCTAGGCCTATGCGCCAAGGGCTATGGAAGCTGTCAGCCAAACGAGCAAGTCTAGACAAGACGGAAGTCGAGAAGCTGCTTCGGGCTAGGGTAATATGGGAAGTCAGTCATATGGAGTGGCTGTCGAACCCCATATTTGTAAGGAAAAAGAATACCAAAAAATAGCGCATGTGTATCGACTTCACATCTTTGAATAAAGCATGCCCCCGTGACCCATACCCCATGCCTCACATTGATCAGCTCATCGACTCCACTACCGGCCCCGAGTTGTTAAGCTTCCTCGATGCCTACTCCAGGTACCACCAAGTGTGGCTACAGCGCGAAGATGAGGAGAAGACTAGCTTCGTCAATCCCTTTAGGGTCTACTGCTATGTACGAATGCCCTTCGGCTTGAGAAATACCGGGGCAATCTTCTCTAGATTAATTTCTAAGGCCCTAGGTCACCAAATGGGAAGGAATGTCGAAGCCTACATGGACGATATTGTAATAAAAAGTGTAAAAAGGACGCGCATAGCGTAGACTTAGCAGAGACCTTCGAGAGTCTGTGAAGGGTAGGGATCTGGCTGAATCCCGAGAAATGTGACTTCAGAGCCTGGGCCGGCAAGTTGCTAGGGTACTTGGTTTCGAGTCGAGGTATCGAAGCCAACCCTACTCAAATTGGCCCATTACAGCGCATGGCACCCCTCGAAAATCTAAAGTAGGTTCAAAAGCTCTCAGGCCGCCTCGCGGCTTTAAGCAGATTCCTTGCCTGCTCTACCGAGCAGAGCCTGCCAATTTTTAAAGCACTGAAGGGCTCCAATGACTTCGCCTGGATGCTCGAGTGCCAAAAGAGCTTCGGAAGCATCAAGGTGTACCTCGCAGATCTGGCCACACTCACCACTCCACTACCTGAAGAGGAGCTATTGTTGTACCTCACAGCAACGGCCTCTGCCGTCAGTGTAGTGCTAATCAACAAAGCAGACATCGAAAGTAAGCTTGTGCATGTGCAGAGACTAGTATACTTCATCTTTGAGGCACTGTTCGGAGCCAAGACAAGGTACACGCAGTTGGAAAAAATCGCATACTCCCTCGAGAGGCTTCAAGGAAACTCCGACACTATTTTCTCGCACACAATATTATTGTGCTGACATCGTATCCTCTCAAAGATATGCTTCACAATAAAGACTCCACAGGGAGAGTTAGCAAGTGGGCAGTTGAGCTAGCCCCCTTTGGTATAGAATTTACCGCCCGCATTGTAATCAAGTCCCAGGTCATCACAGACTTCGTCACGGAGTGGACCCCGCCAGCCATTTGGTCCCCGGAGGTGTCGAGCGAAGGTATCTGAAGTATCTATTCTGACGGTGCTTATTAGGCCTGCGGCGCAGACACCAGAGTTGTAATAATTTCCTCCTCCAACCAGAAGGCCTTATATTCTATACGGCTAAATTTTAAAGCCACAAATAACGTGGTTGAGTATGAAGGCGTATTGTTAGGCCTTCGAAAGGAAACGAGCCCTAGGCGTGGCTAGGGTGATTGTGAAGACAGACTCCCAAATTGTCATTGAACATGTAGATAAGAGTTTGCATTCAAGGGAATCTTCATCCGAAGCATATCGAGAGCTGAAAACCAGCAAGCGGATGCCCTTGCTAAAGTAGCAGCCAGAGGCCAAGAGCTCCCTACCGGAGCATTCTACAAGGAGTAGTCCACTCCATCAGCATCAATGCTAGAGCCTGTCGAAGTACTGTGCGTCCAGGCAGACGACTGGCAAAACCCTATCATGGCCCTACTACAAGACGAATCAGTCTTGCCCGAAGGCCCCAAGCTCAGAAGGTAGCAGTAGAGGGTCTGCAATTACCACCTCATCGGCAACCTATTGTTGTAAATCTGGCGTTTGTGCACCTTTGTTATGGTGCATCTCAAGAGCCAAAAGCCAAGATATACTTTGAGAAATCCATGAGGGGCTATGCGGGAGCCATCTGGCGTCTCGGGCGTTCGCGGGCAAGACACTTAGGAAAGGCCTTTATTGGCCAACCATAATGGCCGACGCTGAGGCCCTGATTCGGTCTTGTCAGGGCTGCCAGTGGATAGGCAAGCGAAGCCATCTTTCACCCACTCCACTCCAAGTGATTGCCTAGTATGGACCTAATTGGGGCATGGACCTAATTGGGGCATTTCCATGAGCAAAAGGGAATTTGAAATTCACAGTGGTAGCAGTTGAATACTTCTCAAAGTGGGCGATAACTTCGAAGAACATCTAGAAGTTCTTCTGGTAGAACATAATTTACCACTTCAGAGTGCCCAGGAAGCTGATGATCGATAATGGCACTCAGTTTGACATGGAGCCATTTAAAGAATTATGTGAGGGCCTCGGCATTGAATTATGCTTCGCAACCATCAGACACCCGCAATCCAACGGAGCAGTCGAGCGGGCCAACGGTAATATTTTGTCAGGGCTCAATCGCTGGATCGTGGGCCTCGCTAAGGACCTTTGGGTCAAAGAGCTACCGAAGATCTTGTGGTCCATTCGAACCACCCAAGCAACATCCACTGGCTTCACACCCTTCCGATTATTGTTTGGAGACGAAGCAATGACCCCTACAGAACTAAGCGGTGGCTCATTGCAGACACTACTCCTAGAAGGCAACGATGAATGATAGGCTTCGCTAGATCTCGTTAAAGAGACAAGATTGTGAGGCATAGCCAATTTGATGAAGTTCCAAGATCAGACGAAAGCATAGTACAACCCGAAGGTAAAGCCCAATGTCATATAGCCTGGCCATCTAGTTCTACGAAGCGTCCTTACCCCCAGCAAATTAAACAACAAATGGGAAGGGCCTTTCATTGTGTTTTGTTCAAACCACCCAGGCTCCTTCACGCTGTCGACCCTCGAAGGAGAAGAGTTGAAGCACACGTGGCATGCGGAGCACCTACGGCGGTACTACGCATAACATCAACTACGTCGCATCTATGTAATCGAAGCTACCTTCAAATAAAAGCCCCGCAAGGGCAAAGCTTCAGAGCAAGGTAATATGCATCCCCCTGGGGAAAACAGTCTGCATTCAACCAAACTTCGAGCATATTGGCTAAGCGATGGAAGCATCGCGATGACAATAAGGCTTCGATAGTTTGGTGGTATGCATACTTATACCGCTACCCGAAGCCACAGGCTCGGCGCGAGACAAATAAAGTTTAACACATGTATGAGTGTACCACACTCTGGTGTGAAGCCTGGCACCCAATGCTCGAGGGTTGCTCCCCGAGTAAGGCTAACGGCACTGACTTGGGCTCCTTTACGGACCCTAAAAAAATCTCGGTGTGACCCGCTCTACCATTATCATTTCATAGAGCCTCCGAACCCAAAGTGGTAAAAATAACGGACTTCGAGCAAACAACTCAAAGCGTCCCCCAAGGTCCCAAGCGATCAATTAATCGAATCCTAGCTTTAATAATCACTTCATCCTACTTAATGATAAAATATCGAAGCCCCGCTCTGACGCATCAGCAATACTCATAGCACGCATTTGCAAAGCATATGCCCACAATGAGCAAGGGGGGAGCAATAAGTATGAACACATTCGGAGTATGCTTTGACACAAGCTTAGATAAATTAAAAACAAACTAAGTACACCGCGAACAAGAAAATGCATCGAATGAGCCTTTATTTATGAACAAAATCGAATTGCAGACACAAGTGCCATGTTAAGTACACTTCGATTACATCAAAGGGAAAATCATGAATAAGCACTATCTAACCCTAGCAGAAAGCGAGCCCTCCTTGCAGAAATAGCTAGACCTCGTTTCTTCTTGCTCTTCTTAGAACGAGGGCCCCCTCGACTCGAAGAGGATTCGCCCCACGCAAACATCCTTGCTTTGATGCTCGGTGGGCCCTTCGCTCTTCTTGGAGGTCTATCCAAGTTTGAGTTGCCGGGGGACAGGGGTTGAAGGCCGAGAAGTCAAGCACTTCATCCTCATCCACTTTTGCTGCGTGAGGGGGTTGGGCCTCTCTGGCTTCAGGAATGACGTCGTTAAAACTGGCTAGGTCAGGAGATGTCGATGGGCTGCGAACCCTAAGGGGCTCCGTCTTTACTGAAGTTAATAATTCACGAGCTACTTCGACTAAAATCTCACCAATACGGCCTCGAGGAAGTCTAAAGTATGGCCGGCCCTCGGACCTAGCTACTTCGTAAACTACCTATTGTTGACGAAGCGCCTCTAAGGCTTCGAGTACCTCAACTTCGATATCGGCGTTCACAACTCGATCTTGAGCACAAAGTCAAAATATTCCCGCACTTCATTAATATTTTGTTCAAAATTGCATCGAAGTATTACATTGAAATACTGCAGGGAAACCTAAGATCTACACCTTGGGAGGAGTGGGTTCCAAGGCCTACGGAGGGGCCACCATCAGCGAAGCATGCTGCCCTGATTGTCGATGACGGGTATGCTGCATAAGTTCGAGGGCCGCATCCTTCGCTTTGGTCTTCCAGGGCCCCTGGAGCGCATACCAAGATCAAGCCACTTCTGGCGTGGGTGATATCATTCTTGGGCCACCGAATTTGACGTCCACCCCCGAGGTCATGGCAGCGAGGTGCGTACAGCCCGCTTCATGAAGGATCTGAAGAACTCCTTAGCTCACCACCCTCCCTACCATTATGGTGAAACCCACTAGGGTCCTCTCCATGATGGAGGCAGCGGTCCAAAGGTTCTCCAAGTGAGGCCACACCAGATCCTCAGCATCGAAGTCTGAGATCCGGCACATGGTCCCCGGACGTGATAAGATGCCGCTAAGTGTGCCTATGGCTTCATCGGCTTCCTGGGTAGCCTCGGCTCTCTTGGCCTCCAAAACTTCTTTGGCGATTCGAAGCCTCCGAACTTCTTCCTCCAGGGATCCCTTCACCCAATAAAGCTCCTCAGCTTCATCGACGGTCGCAACCCGGGCTTCGCGCTCCTATTGGAGCTCACCCCTTAGCGTGCTGGCTGCCTCTTCAGCCTAGTAGTGCAAAGCGAAGGCCTCCGAGGCCTGCCGACGGAGATTCCTGATCTCTTGCCCCATGAGCTCCTCCTGATGGTCAATGGCGCCAGCCACCCTGTGAACCAAGGCGAAGGCCTAAAAAAGAGAGGATTAAGACCTGCAAGGGACTTTCGAAGTGTCTTCACACTTTGCTTTACTCACCTGAAGGATGGCATCCTCGGTGGCCACGGTGAGGTCCATGTGGTGGTACCGAGATACTTCAACCACCAGGACGGACCTGCTAAGGTCTTTGTTGGCACAGAGGAACGGCATCAGTAGTGAGTCTAGCGACGCCTCTAGGGAAATAAAGGGCCTCAGTAAGAGGGCCCTCTGCTCTGGTACTCTCTGCACCTCCGGAGCCTGGCTTCATAGTGAAATCTTGACTTCTGACGCCAGAGGTGACTGGCGAGGCCCGTCATTATCGTCGGCCTCCTCACCCCCCTCGCTGTCACTCGAAGAGGACTCGCTGGACTCCTCATCATCCTCTTCACTGGCATCTCCGCTAGCCACCTCCGTCGCCTCATCACCGTCAGCCGCGTGATGATCCTCCAAATCCTCGGTAGCCACCTGATCTAAAAATATTGAGTCAAGACGGATCGAAGTAGGTCGTCGGAGTTTTTCGTGAAGCGTCTACATACCTTCTAGTGGGGGAGGCGATATATCTGGGCAGTCCGTTGGCTCAAAGAAGGCCGATGGTCCATCACCAGTTCGGACCAGAGAGGTCACTGACTACAAGCCTGCGTTCGGAGTCGGTGAGGGCTTCGTTGAAGCCGCTGTCGGAGCTGCCCCCAACGAAGGCCTTGATGACAAAGGTACCAGGAGCTACGGGACGAGGGGCTCCGATCCATAGGGTGAACTTCGGTGGTGCTGTGGAGACGATGGTGGTAGGTCCTTGTCACCGCTGGACCTCTTCCTCTTCGACCCCCTAGCGGTCACCGTCGGGTCTGATAATTCTAGAGGTTCGACCTCCATGTGAGGCTAGACGCGGTTGTAGCGTTCCCACGAACCGACGAGCTCCAGACGCTTCTCCTTTTCGCTCATCGTGGGGGGCCCATGACGCGCACGGCCGTCCTCAAGGCTTTGTTAGGGGTGAGCTGGGCCCTCTTGGCTACAGCATGAACATGGTCATCGAAAAAGATAGTTGAGTTAGAGGGCAAAGTTTGGGGCTCCGAAGGCTTACTGACAGTCACCGATGAGATCCCCTTCGGTTCACCGAGTTCAGAGTCCTCAAACTCGATCGGCCACCAGACCATGAGGGGGCTGATGCGGAGCATAATGAACTCTTCCGCCAGGTACCTCATGCTCATCTTCTAGGCCACCAAGCGTAGGAGCTAGATCCTAGACTTAATGGTGGCCTCGTTCGACGCTACCTCGGCGTGGCATCGGTACCGAATGGGGGTGTTGGAGGAGCGAAGAGGTGAGTCGGCCCCCACGGTGATGTAGAACCACTTATGGTCCCATGCCGTGTACTATCTCTCGTTTGATGCCTTCATAGAAAAAAAAGTCTGAGTATTCAGACTGAAGCTAGAAGTTGACGCTCCCGAAGGCCAACACCCTAGTGATCTTCTCTTCGCCAACCCTATGCTTTGGCTGGCAATTCGCTTTATGAATAGCTACAAAGACATCAGCACGACCTTCGCATCCTTCTGCCCTCATCACGCATTCAAAGATGGTGAGTTGCGCCATCGCATTCGGAGACAGTTGGGGGAGCTCGAGGTGGAACAGGTGAAGTACTTCGTCCAAGAGCTCCGACGCCGGGTAACCAAAGCCAGCTTTGAAGAATGCTTCAAAAACAATGGCTTCGTTGTTCCTAGGAGCCAGGATCACTTCATACTTCGGAATCCTAAAGTTGATTGACTTGTGAAGCTTCCCGTAGCATGCCCGGCTCACTGAGTCTGCATCGGAGAGGGACTCCTGCAACTCGAAGGTCTTCGTGTACCGGTCCGTTAGAGGCCTAAGGTCCTGAGGCCTATAGTGCTTTGATTTGGACTCCTTCGGAGCGACGGCTGTGGCTGTGGCCGCAGCTTGGACTTGGACCAAAGCTGACTTCGATGCCACCTGCAGGCCCTTACTCTTGGAGGCCTTCGTCATATCGACCAGGCGCTAGGGGCTTCAGAAATGCGAAGGTGGGTGGCTGAAGGAAGATCTAACAGCTAGAGCTTGCAGGCGCTATGAGACTGCTTCAAGGCGTGAAGGTAAAATGAAGTTGGTAGGGGGGTTTATATAGGGGGTGAAAACGCCTCACGCCCCCCTCCCCCCGCACTCCCCTTTACTTACTTAACAAATATGCTACGCAGTCTATGATTGGTGGGGCCATGGTAAAAAACATTCGAAATACATTACCGCGCGACGGTTCGGCTTCAGGAATCTAACCGTACTCGACAACATTTGGGCTTTCAAGGAGGTCCCATTGATTCTGCTACCCATTTAATGCATGCAGGAGTCTCGACAAAAAAGAGAGGGTTGACCTTCGAAGAGCTACGGTCGTAGATTGATCGCTCGAAGTGCAACACACTCCGAGACGCATCGTACTCCTTCGCCAATGAAGAACTACATGCGAAGGTCTACTGTTGGGGAAAAATACTTCTGCCCTGATAGAGCGGAGGAGCAACACTTTGAAGCCCCTCCGAAGGCATTATCTCCAGCCTCGCCCGAAGATACTGAAGTGCCTCCGGAGGCCCGAAAACCGCAAGACCGCTTCTGAAGTTACGAAGCCCACTTCGGGGGTCGCTGTGAAGGCTTGAAACCACCTGTAAGAGACGACCAAAGTAGGGGCTCCGACGTCCTCTCCAGCAAGACATGTGATGTTACCGCACCTATGCGAAGTTACCGAAATACCCCTATGTAATACACTGTATGTTACCATAGAAGTCGGTTAAACATAGGGGATAAACAAATATTACCCTGTTATTATCGTACCTATAAATACCCTCCTCTTTGCAGGGAGGAGGGAATCGAACATTGGTAGTACTAATCAACACTACTCCTGCATGAAGGTTATTATCCGCTTCGGAGGTCTCGGGCAGAATTCGAACTCCTGTCTATATTTTGAACCCTTCGAAGTTCTAACACTAAAAACCTGTTGCGTATTTTTGGATTACGCCAACAACACTATTTTTAAGTGGTTTTGTGGTAGTATTTACAGGTTTTCGGTTTTGGTTGAGTTCTTTTATTATTTTTTTCTCCTGTTTTCAGACTTAATTCCTAACTACTTACCTATTTTCGCAAAAGTTTTATCCATTTAACAATTGTTTTTTTAATAACATCAATTTAATCTTTTACGCTTATCATTAATTTACTAACTCTGTATCAAAAGTGAAGTTTTGGGGACGAAAATATTATTTGTCAATAGTAAGCTACATCTGCAATTCATGCTTTCGTCTCTCTAGCTTTTAGCTGCAATACAATTCTCGGTGACCCTGATTTGGAAGAACATATGCCGTCCCATCCTGCGAATACGTCGAACCTCCTGTGAAATCCGATCATAACTTACTCCCTTAATTTACAGCGTGTGATCCATAAGAACAAACTTTCTCTATGGGTTCGGCAATGGTTTGGACTCTCCCTGATGTTGCAAGAGACAATTAATGATCACCCAAAACATTCTTGTGTTCCATCTCATGTCTCAAGTCTCAACTAGATGGCCTTGGCCCACACAAAGTATTCTGGCCCAAGATGACACGTACAAAGAAGAAAGTTGAAGGCCCTTCTTTTATTGTGTTTGTGTGTTTTGGTTTGTGTGTTAGGACTAAATATGATTTTGCTGTCAATAATTTTAAGGAGTTTGATTCAGAAATATTTTCTAAATATGCTGAATACTTGATCCGATCAATTTGACTAGACTAGTAGTATGCTCATGCTAACGTTACGGTAAAATTAAAAGATAATAAATGTCTTAAACTTGAAGTAAATAATGAGATAAATTAAAATTCACACTAAAAGAGATCGACGACAAGTTATTATAATCTAGAAGAATGTAGGACAGTGGGTTTTCAGGTGTTTTAGTCTCGATCGCTCAGCAAGAAGAGTAAATTGAACAAAGATAAAACTTAAAAGTACTGAACACTGAAAGCCAACATTTCCACTTAATACCCAAGAAATCTAGGCAAACCACAAAGGTCATCTTGATCTTCACATTGCATTGCAGATATTTGTTCCCGTGTGACCAGATGAATAAATTGCATGAGGTAGCTCCACAGAGAATGGTCTTGATGAGCTTTCTGAGGAGGCTTTTTCCAAGGATGAATGCACCTGATCTGACTATCGATTCCCCGCAGCAGAATCATGCATAGAAAACATGCCATGATCCTCTCTTTCCTCTGAGATCCTAAACCAGTCCCAAGGATAAGGTCTTCTTGTCCTTACTGACACTGCTGAATCCTGAAAAGTTCTTCTGCTTCGTAGTTCGTACTGCTTGCTTAGAAACTGCCTGTTCAGTTGTAGTTCTTGTTCTGGCGGAACAGTGATGGAAAATTGTGATAAGTATCACATGGAATGAATACTAACTTTACAATGTGCATAAGTACTAACATGCTTCAGTCATTAGATATCTGCAAAACGTAAACAACACCTAAACTTTCACAGGTTCTACACATCAACTCAATTTTCCCTAGAGCATAACATGAGTTAACTCTACTAAATATAAGACCAGACAGAACCTAATCAGTAATCAGTTCAAACTCGTATCAACTTAATAATGTACAAAATATACTTTATCCTATCAAATTCACAAGTCTGAAATGTTAAGACTATTGTATGTCCAACACTCCAACCCACAGTTATCTGATGTGCCTCTCTCTGAAGCAAGCGTAAAACATGTAATTTGACTTCTACTAAAAAAAGAATAACACGACACACAATCTATTTTGTCCAAAAAGACATTTTCAAATGACTAAACTGACAATCAAATATCATCTTAGTAGTACTGTTTGTCTAATAATTCATAAGAATGTACAATGCTTTTATTAAGATATCAATGGTTTATTTCAACTAATCAATCACCAGAGAATAATGGTTTTCAACTACTACTACTAATATGGTATACAGGTATTCGTTTATGAACTAATAACCATCTAATCAGGACTCAAGTATACAATCATTGTGATTAGAAACACATTCCATAACCAAAATGCAACTGAAGCAATTCACATGCAAACATCTAATTACAAGAACAAACCACTTTTGCATGAGACTAACGCAATGCATAATCGCACACAAATTCCTAGTTAAATTAGACTATCACAGTGATTAGTACATATACTCCACAATTGTTCGATCAAATTAACAGGTGTACCTTGAAGGATTCCTCCTCCAACCTGTCTCGATTGGCTTATACCCACTCCTTGTACTGCTTCAAGAACATCTTGTAACTCATTGAAAAGAAGTCACAAAATGGAGTTTAAGATTTCAATGGAATTTGCAATGAGAAACAAGCTATTGTAAAAGGAAAAAAAGTAAATTATTTATCTCCATAACACTAATAACACATTAGATTTTGCAATGAGAAACAAGCTGATGTAAATGAAGATCATATATAGCCGGAGAATGAATAATGCATGGATAACTCATCTGGTAAGTGAATGATACTGTATAGAACAATATTAAAAAAGAGAACTGGATGTCACCCAGCTCGCAATCTACAACAATTTCTGAGTTCATATATCAACCATGGAAGTAATGGATAAACTCAGGAGGTAAGCACACACACTGCTGAGCTCCTCTAAAAAAACAAGAACGCAGCGCCCAAGCATTCGCTATGCTTAGCTGTTAGGCCTTCTTCTATTGTTTGATTGCACAGTACAAAATCATGAACTCACCAAACCTCCAAGTGTTCACTCAACTAATTAAGTCAGCCAATCGCCCAATCGTATCAGGTATATCCACTATCGCATGGTGTTTCTCCAGATGGACATCTATGATGTCCAGACACATCAGGTCATAATGCAAACCATAGTGGCTATCCACTTTCTCTCATACAGTTGCCTGGAAGAAGATATCTATATCGGTCTACTTTCTCTAGAAGATAAGCAGGAAGATGAACAACAGAATATGTGCTTGGGATTGGGCCCATCTTGGCAATGATTTCTTGGAATGTGTATTCTTCAGGAAGCATGTCGAAAAGATCCGCTCCATTGCATATCACATGCTGAATTCTTTTAGGGTTCAGGAAGTACTTAAATATAATCCAATCGACATGGCTATAAGCTTGCATCTTGAAGACAAAACCATTAATGTATCGAAAGCAAAAGCTGTAGTGCCACCCTGAATCAGCCAGAAGGTCATCAGTTTGAGTTGGACTCAAGCAGAACAAATTCTGACACATAAGGGCTAAGCTCATGCCAACGGATATCAAGAATGTCAAGCTCATTGCTGAATAGCACAGCATCAAAAACACGCCGCGGAGTTTCCCTGACTTTCCTTCCATGCAACTTGCATAGGTTTGCCATGGAGACATTTTCGTTGTAGTAGTGAGGAAGTACCGTGAAGGGCTTTCGGCGGTTTTCCTAGATTGGTCTCAGGAAGTATGTGGTTTTCTGGCCATGAACGTATATAACAAATATCAGAATTGGCAAACCAATCAAGACGATCAAAAGTGCCCTTAAATCAAACCCCCGGAGTGCACACTTCAGCCTTGACATGCTCAAAACTTCCTTTGTCAGGAAGCCAACCGCAATATCGTGAGCATCAGGTTTTTCCAGGATCTACCATGAATTTCATAGCAGCAACCAAAAGATAATTGTTTTGTTTAACAATGTTACTACTACTCTAAGATAAAGTATCAATGGAACAAATACTAAGTAGAATGTCCGGATATATTGGGGAAAAACATGCTAATGTAGATCCATCAACAAAAACAAGGAAACATCTAATTATTTATTTGTAAGTTTATTCTCTTTCACAGCATGAATGATACCCAATGAGGAATTTTTTTGCAAAAAGGGATAATTCCCACATAAGAAAGCTCCAGGATTATAGGTTGGATACCCAATTCGACCAGCCCATGAGATTCTGCAGGCACCAGAAGCATCCAAGTGTGGAACTTGACCTAATCCCCATCACCAGCACCAGAGCAGATAAAAGATTCGACGAAAGCAATCGAGCAAATCTCACCACTAAGGGCGAGCAAGAGCAACCGGTGCAAGAACGCGATAAAATAGGCAAGCACTGCCAAGAACGTCTCTTCCCGTTGACCAAGCAAAAGCAACCGAGAGAAACAAGCGGCGGGACAGAAAGGGACAGATCTGGCGGGTGGCCATGGGGCGGGTCAGGTCTGCAGGGGAGCTCTTTCTCTCTCACCTCGCTGTCGCAGACGTCCTCGCAGATGCCGTCGGTCTTCTTGCAGTTGTAGTAGCCGCCGGCCTCCATCGCGGTGGCGACGGCGGAGGATCAGCAGGTGGGACCGTCCCCCAAACGCGTGGTTCCAATGGCTCGGCGCGCCAGGTGAATCTCCCCACCTCCCTCCGCTGGCACCAATAGCCTCTCCCTCCGCCGGCAAATTTCCTGCATATGTGACACCAAGTAACTGTGGGTAAAGGAAGAAGCAGGCCGGGGAGGAGAGGACGCACCAGTACCACACGCGCTTGCACCCGGAACACTTTTTGGTGGTGATGTCGCCACACAGAGCGCCTGGCCCGCGCTGGAGGCTTGCGCCCGCGCCGTGGGCTGCTGCTCCCCATGCGACGGCATCGGGTCGTCCTGGTGATGGTGGTGATTGTCGTAGGAGGCGGCCGAATCCCGTGGCGTCGACGACGTATTGCGCTATTGAAGCAATCATGATCGGATGATCCGAGGAGGAGGGGAGAGAGGTCGGGGTCAGGGCGTACATGGTGGGTGTCACCGGGCCTGATCTCCGACCGCTCCACCTTGTTCGACAGCAGCTCCATTGCCGCCATCGCCTCTCTC
>KE370776.1:63886-98438 GCA_000418225.1 Zizania latifolia
ACGACGTGTCCTACTTGACGTACCAACGGCCGAGATTTGCTTTCCAAAAAGGTCCTCTTGGGAGCCGTGACACAACGGAGTTCCATTTCAGAATGGAACGGAACGTCACATACTGGTTATTGTATTGGTACCCTCCATTCCGTTCCTTCTCTCTTGGTTCTCTACAGACCCGACTATATAATTGACGAGTTGGTTTTACTCATCATCACTCATTTAATCAATCTCAGCCATTCATCTTTAATCATCACTCATCTGAAAAATCACATCCATTCAACTGTAATCAACTCCGCTCCATCTCGCCCTACGCAGCTGTCCGTGCCCCCACGTCGCGCGCTCTATTTCGTCCTCCATAGCAACCGTGCCCCCATGCCACGTGCTCTATTTCACTCGAGGATTCGCCCCCACTATCGACTCCCTATCCTACTCCTCTATCTTAGCCGCTCGCTTCTTCTCCAACTCAGCAGGAAGTCCATCTGCCGCCGCCGGTGATCTAATCCGCCAGAATGGTGCTCTCCCATGGCATGTCGGGCTTCGATGAATCCGTCCACTCCATGTTCGCCTCCTGCTACGTTCGCACCTCCCTCCCTAGGTACATACGCGCGCACGCGCTCGCCTCTCATTTCTTCGGTTGGTTTAGCACTCGAGCGCCGTTGCAGATTGGTTTTATGGGTTCCTTGGGTGTGACGGGTTTTGATTCAGGGGTTTGATCGATCGATCGATCTGCCAGGGTTCAGATGCTAGAGCAGTCGATCCTGAATGAGGCAGCGTACCAGATCATCAACGATGAGCTGATGCTGGATGGCAACCTGTGGCTGAACCTGGCATCCTTCTTCACCGCGTGAATGGATCTCGAGTACGACAAGTTCATCCAGGCCTCCGACAACAAGAACTACGTCGACATGGACGAGTACCCGGTCACCACCGAGCTCCAGGTATGCGTATTTGTGTTGCCTTGCAATTGCAGCCCTCCTCACCTGCAACCTGTTCATCCAATTCGTTACACGTCACAATTAGTGCTTGCTTAATTCAGACCTCGTTGTGGTTAACCATTGTCGTGTTACCCTGAAATGGCTAGATTTAGATTTTGAGAGAGGGCCTGTGTAGAGAGGGCCTCTTTGTTCGGATCTCGAAACAAGTTATATTTGCTTATCTGCTTCCTGTTTCACAAGATTTCACAATAATGTATTAGTAATTGCCTCTTGCCATTGCGAATTTTCGATAACTGAATGCCCATTTGTGAGCTTGGGAGCAAGAAATGGTGGCCGATGTGAATGTCACATAGAGAGATATGATTAAGAAAAAAGTTTATTGGATGCTTCTTTTAGTTATGAATAAAGGTTATGAATAAAAGCAGTTGTTCTGGAGAAAGATGCAACATGATTTCCTTTCAAAGGTACGCAGACCATGTATTTAGCCTTTTGTCAAATGATTGCTGTGGATTAGAACAAAACCACAGGTGTCCAAACTCTGAATATTGATGCAGATGTGCATGTCAGCAGTGAAGGAGTCCTTAACAAATGTATGTATGGTTCAATTTCTTGTCCACAACTCCATTTCTATAGATTTTACATATCTGACTTTTGTTATTCTATAGATATATTTTGACAGGTTCAATTTTTTCATGAAAAACTTTGACAAATCCCTACCGTGTGGCTCCACCGACTCCGCCGCGGGTGCTGCTGCCTCGAGACTCATTCATCCTAGATGCAATCCCTCTTGTTGTAGGTGCATTCCTTAGGTGTGTTTCGAGACTCAATTAACCGTGTTATGACTTATAACTTGCAATGCACACTTTCTTTAAAAAACAATGTACACTGTTTTTTTTAAGAAGGCCACACAGGCCTAGTTTTTTTTGAAAGCCATGTAGTGGGGATGTGATACGAGGACTTCCTAGGAGATCACCCATCCTGGTACTACTCTCATCTGAGCACGCTCAACGTCAAAATTCTGATGGGATCCGGTGCCAACTTGCTCACATCCCTTTCACATGTACACTATTATCATCCAATGCTAACCTAACACATGAAACATTTGTAGTGCAACAGCTCAAGATGTTCACACAATATTGGCCGATTACTTGCTAGGATTGGTATTGGAATCTCTTCTGCTCTTGTGCCCCTTTACATATTTGAGGTTGTGATAACTGATAAATAATATTGAAATCATTGTTCAACAACTACTGGTTGTGTTATTGAACATGTAAAACGACTGAGCTATTTGCGCTTGCACCTGCAGATATCTCCAACTGAAATCCGTGGAGCAATTGGTTTAGTTAATTAGTTTTTTATCTGCATCAGAATTCTTATTGATAGAATACTTAGGGGATCTCTAGGGTTAGGTCTAGCCAGTTAAAGCTTGAGCATGAACATGATTAAGGCCATAGGCCCACTGAGAGGGGAAAGATTAGTGTACCTTTGGGCTTGGAGGAGGAGGAGCTTGCCATGACGACGGTGAGGTCGAGGTCGGTCCGGCGATGAGGTCGGCGTGGAGGCTAGGGAGCTTTTTGTCGCTTCAGCGCCTTAGTGATCGGTAGTGTTAGGGCTCTATTGGGAGACGGTATGGCGGTGAACCTAGGGGTTTGTGCAGCCAGCCCACTCTCTCCTTTTATATTACGCGCTGCGCGACAGGGGCCCCTCAACCATATTCGGTTGGGGCGCCCCCGATCAGGGCGCGAGTTAGGCGTGGGGGGAGAGGGACTCGGTCTCCCTCTCCCCTAGGAAATCTCAACTAACATTCTCCCCCTAGATCTCAATCTTAATTCTTAACTTAAAATTAACTCAATACCTGTCCCATTACAGATCAATGAATAGAGCATGTTGCATCATAATAGTCAGTTACGTACTACGGGACTCAACAACTACAATGCGCATTTCCATTCTAGAACAGATTCTTAATTTATTTTGAGTCCTTAGAATCCAAAAATCATAGGCTTTCCCTTAAACCCATGCCGACTAAGTGTTCTCTAAACACATTGGGTGGTAAGCCTTTAGTGAGCGGATCCATAAGCATTCGCTTGGTACTTATATGCTCTAGACTAATAGTTTGATCTTAGATTTTCTCCTTAACAACATAGTACTTAATGTTGATGTGTTTAGCAGCACTACTCTTCTTGTTGTTATGGGAGTACAATACTGCTGGTTCATTGTCGCAGTATAACTTAAGTGGTTTTTCAATGCTGTCGACCACTCTAAGACTGGGAACAAACTTCTTAAACCATAATGCCTGTCCGGTGGCCTCATAATATGTTATAAACTCGGCATACATCGTTGAAGATGCAGTGACGGTCTGTTTGGAGCTTTTCCACAATACAGCTCCATTTGCGAGTGTGAAGATGTAACCTGACGTGGACTTCTCAGTATCTACACATCCCGCAAAATCTGAATCTAAATAACCCACTATTTCAAGGGTATCTGATATTTCATATGTTAACATAAGGCATTTTGTGCCTTGTGTATATCGTAAGGCTTTCTTAACTCCTTTCCAGTGATCTATGCCTGGATTTTTCTGATATCTGCCAAGCATCCTGGTAGCAAAAGCTAAGTCAGGGCGAGTGCAAACTTGAGCATACATCAAGCTTTCGACAGCAGAAGCATGTGGAACCGATTTCATTTGATCGATCTCATATTGGTTCCTGGGACATTGAAAATTCTCAAACTTACCACCCTTGACTATCGGAGCAGGCGTAGGCTTACACGCATGCATACTATATTTTCTTAGAATCTTTTTTAAGTATGTCTCTGTGATAATCCTAATATCCCTTATTTCTATCTCGGAGAATCTCAATTCCCAATACATAGGAAGCTTCACCAAGATCTTTCATATCAAAATGTGAGGACAAGAATCTCTTAGTTTCTAATAGTAGACTGACATCGCTACTTGCAAGTAAAATGTCATCTATATACAAAACAAGAAAAATAAATTTTCTATTCTTGAACTTAGCATAAATACAGTTGTCCTCTTCATTTTCTTTAAACCCAAATTTTCTTATGGTTTCATCAAATTTGAGGTACCATTGCCTAGAGGTCTATTTTAATCCATAAATGGACTTAGTTAAATGGCATCCCAAATTTTCTTTCCCTTCTATGACAAAACCCTTAGGTTGTACCATATAAACATTCTCATATAGATCCCCATTGAGAAATACCGTCTTTATATCCATCTGATGTAATTCTAAGTCATAATGTGCCACTAATGCCATAATGATTTTGAATGAATTCTTAGATGAAATAGATGAAAATATCTCATTATAATCTATTCCTTCTCTTTGAGTGAAGCCTTTTGCCACAAGTCTTGCCTTAAATCTATCGATATTCCCTTAGGAGTCACGTTTAATCTTGTAGACCCATTTATAGCCTACTGTTTTGGCTCCTTTAGGAATTTTTTCTAATTTCCAAACTTTATTGGTACTCATAGATCTCATCTCATCTTCCATAGCCTCAAGCCATTTAGATGAGTGGGGACTTCTCATGGCTTCTTCGAAAGAGGAGAGATCACCCTCCATTTGAATTTCTTCACTCATATAAACCTCATAATCGTCAGGAATAACTGACCTTATCACTCTTTGTGATCTTCTGATGTTCTCTTAGTTTGGCATATTATTTTCTAAGTGCGGGGGCTGTTCTTCTTCTTCTTCATTAGCAACATCTGAAACTTCAGGTTCCTGAATAACAGGAGCCTCATGAACAATAGGTGTTGCTGATGAAGATCCAACCACAGGTGCTGGACAAATTGATTCTACCACAGGTACATAAAAAATTGGCTCTTGAATCATAGGAGTGGGTACACAGACCCGCTTCTCTTCAAGGCTAATCTCTCGAAGCACCATGCTCCCCCTGATCATCACGTCTTCTAAAAAGACCGCGTGTCTTGTTTCCACAAACTTAGTATGTCTGTTAGAATAGTAGAAACGGAAACCCTTAGATTTATCTAAATAGCCAATAAAATGGTAACTTACTATCTTAAAGTCTAATTTACCAATATTTAGGTTAAATACCTTAGCCTCAGTAGGATAACCCCACACTCTTAAATAGTTAAGTGAAGGCTTTCGTCTAGTCCACAGTTCATACGGTGTTTTAGGCACCGACTTACTAGGAACCCGATTAAGAATATGAATGGCGGTTTTTAATGCCTTCATCCACAAATTAATCGGCAAAGTGGAATAACTTAGCATGCTTCTTACCATATCCATTAAGGTGCGATTGCGTCTTTCTGCCACTCTGTTTTGCTGAGGTTCGCCTGGTGTAGAATATTGGGCAAGTATGTCATTTTCCTGGAGAAACCTTGCAAAAGGTCCAGGAATTTGGCCATAAGGGGTATGACGACTGTAGTACTCTCTCCCTCGGTCAGATCTTACTATTTTAATCTTTAGATCATATTGATTCTCTACTTCAACATTAAATATCTTAAATTTATCCAAAGCTTCTGATCGCTCTTTAATTGGATAAATATAGCCATATCATGAATAATTGTCTGTAAATATTATGAATAAGTTATAACCATCTACAGACGTCACAGGAAACGGACCACGGACCGCAAATATCCATGTGAATTATTTCTAAAATTCCTGCGCTTCGTTTTGCGTCTTTCTAAATTTGTTTGACATATTTGCCTTTAATGCAATCAATACATTGCTCAAAGTCTGAAAATTCTAATGGCGGAAGAATTGATTCCTTAACTAAACATTCAATCTTCTCCCTCGAAATATGGCCTAAATGACAGTGCCATGATTTCGAAGATATATCATCAATTCTTTTGCGCTTATTCTTATTCATAGACGAGGAGACATTTTTAGTACTTACAACATTCACAGACTCATTCAGAGAAAGCAAATAAAACTTGTCATGTTCGAAGGCAAGACCAACAACTTTATTATCAAATATAATAGAATATCGTTTATCGCCAAAATAACAATCAAAACCATCATTGTCTAAACAAGATACTGAAATTAAATTCCTTCTCATGAAAGGTACATAAAGGATATCATGCAAACGAATAACAAAGCCATTGTTTATTTCTAATGGGAGTTCTCCAATGGCTTTCACTTCTGCTTTGATGCTGTTCGCGACTCTAATTATTCTTTCTCTTTTTGCTAATGTTCTCGTCATACCGAATCCCTATAAAGAATTAGCAACATGAACAGTTGCACCTGAGTCAATCCACCAAGTAGAACTTGAGAATTCTAAATACAGAGATTCATCTATAGATGTAATTTCATCCTTACCATTTCTGTTCATCCATTTGAGAAACTCAACATAGTCTTTTATGTGATATCTCTCCTCCTTACAATGTTTGCAAGCATCTTTAGGGACATCGTGTTCCTTCATGGGAGCCTTTCCATGTGGCTTAGAAGAGGAGTCCTTAGCATCATTAGAATAATTCTTATAATGCTTCTTAGGAGAAAAATTAGAATGGTTCTTCTTCCTCTTGTTGTGATGCACATGGTTAACTGAATCACCACGTGCTTCCTTAATCCTCTCCTCCTCTTGCACACATGAGGAGATCAGTTTCTCAATACTCCAGTGCTCAGGCTGCTAGTTGTAGTTGATAACAAATGCCTCAAAGTCCTTGGACAGAGACACCATTATCAAATGGACAACAAAGTCATCCTTCCGCTCCATGTCCATTGGCTTGAGTTTGGAAACCATGTTGCTCATTCTTAGAATGTGCACTCTTACCTCACCGCCATAGTACTTCTCAGTTACAAGCTTCTTAATGAGGGTAGTTGCGTATGCCTTTAAAGAGCCAGTATACTGACTCTCCATCTTCTTAAGGTACTTCTTAGAGGTCTCACATGGTGGGATGGATCCTCTTATTGCTTCCATAATGGAGCTCTTAATAACCATGAGGCACTTATGATTGGACTGATCCCACTTAGTACGATCGATGTCGTGCCTCATTCTTATCTCAGCAAAATCCCGTGATCTAGTGGCGAAAGCCTCCGGGCTCTCACCATCATGAATCATAGGCTCAGAAGGCTCAATAGAACGATCATGCGTCAGTGCAAGATCTATGTCCCATAGCGCAAGCGCTATCTCAATGTTCTCTCTCCAAGAACTGTAGTTCTCTCCATTGAGAGGCTCAATGGAGAAGAACTGACTAAGCATGTTGCCTGATAAGAAACAAATTATCAAAGGGGTTAATTCAGCAGACAAAAGGAATAATAGAACATGTATTAATTCAACGTTGGTTAAATTTATACATGTAACATGCTTAAGGGAAAAGTTAATTTTATATCACCATTGGGCAGAAATAGAATTAACTTAACTTAATCATAATAATTTTATCAACAACGTTGGTCAGTAGATAAAATTATTACCGAAACAAATTATTTATCCTTCTAATCAAATTTTCCCGTTGGTTTCAATTTAATCAGAAAAATAAATAATGCTAAATAGAATGGATGAATAGAAAATATTTAAAACAGTGTAAAATACAGCGGAAGACTTAAATAAAAATTCTTACATTGCTAAAACAGTAGCAAAAATTCTGAATTTAAACTTAATCAAAATTGCTAAATGAATGATTTTCAAATTAAATATTGTCGTTGGACCAAATTTAATCAGAAAAATTCCATAAAAATTCTTAGAAATTCAGAATACTGCCACTGAGTCATGACTAAATTATCCAAATTTTACCGATAGTTTAAACTTATTTTCTCTTAACTTTGGGCCAATTTCTTAATTTCTAGAAAATAGAAAACAGAAAATGAATACTGAAAATTCTGGAAAAATGGAAAAGAATTTGGCCTACACAGTAAAATTGGCCCAGCCCACAGACTCAAAACGACGCCGGCCCAGCCAGCCGAGCGAGCGCATCGCGCGCGTAGGCCGCAACCTGGGCCTGGGCCGGCAAAGTGTCTCCCCGCCTGGGCCAGATGCGGTCCAATCGACGCTGGCCGTTGATCTGAGATCAACGGCCGTGCGCTGATCTCGCCGTGACAAAACCGCCAAGCCGCGCCCCAGCCTGAACCCTAATTCATTTCCCCCAAGCACGCATGAGAGAGGAGCGGAGCAAAGAGCGGCAGCGAGCGCAGCGGCGCACCACCCGTGGGTCCGCTCGCCAGAGCGCCCGCTCACCCGAGGGTGAGCGAGCCTCCATCGAGCCGGTCCGCTACGGTGGGCTCGACCGAGTCCGGGGCGGCCAAAACGCCGGCGAGCGGAGGCAAGCAGCGGCGAGCGGCGGAGAACCCCGGTGACCTCTTCCCAGGGTCCGCCAACAGCGGATCCGGTGCGGCGACGAGGTACAGCCCCTACCCCTCGCCCTTAGTCTTAGTTAGGGTTAGGGTTAGGGTTTTGGCCTAACCCTCCCTTCTGTTTTCTCCTTTTTTTTGTTCTTTGTCGGTTCTTCGCCGAACCGATTCCTTTTCTTAGGGTTTGGGCGGGGAACTTCTGGTGAGGTGGTGGCGTCAGCTCAAGAGGGTCAGACGCCACCCAAAACCTAGCTAACCCGAAAGCCCTAGAGGCTCTGATACCATTGATAGAATACTTAGGGGATCTCTAGGGTTAGGTCTAGCCGGTTAAAGCTTGAGCATGAACATGATTAAGGCCATAGGCCCACTTAGAGGGGAAAGATTAGTGTACCTTCGGGCTTGGAGGAGGAGGAGCTTGCCATGGCGATGGTGAGGTCGAGGTCGGTACGGCGATGAGATCGGCGTGGAGGCTAGGGAGCTTCCCGTCGCTTCAGCGCCTTAGTGATCGGTAGTGTTAGGGCTCTGTTGGGAGACAGTATGGCGGCAAACCTAGAGGTTCGTGCAGCCGGCCCACTCCCTCCTTTTATATTACGCTGAGTGACAGGGGCCCCTCAACCATATTCGGTTGGGGCGCCCCCGATCAGGACGCGAGTTAGGCGTGGGAGGAGAGGGACTCGGTCTCCCTCTCCCCCGGGAGATCTCAACTAACACTTATAGCTTTGGTCGCTGGATTGCCTTTGGCTAGAAACCCTGCTTGGTGAGTTTTTCCTAGCTCTTTTCTCCTCTTCTTGATTCTCAGTTATAAAACCACAGTTGAATTTAGGAGCAGTGGTCGAAGTTCTTCTGAACTATATGCTAGCTGGTTTGATCTTTTCAGAAAACACTATAGGAAAGGTAGTCAAGACGTGCTGACGCATAAGCGGCTCTTGGAGCAGGCGAAGGATCCAGCGTAGCGGCCAGTTTTCACCGTGTGAGCCGTGCAGGTGAGGTGTTCCTTACAAATTGTCACCATCTGATAGTTTTCGGGCTGCAATTCTCAACTCCATCGACACAATTACTTAGACAACCCAAAATGCAACATTTCGCAGATATTTCATAGTATATAGTTTGACTTAATTTATATGGTTTGACTATTTGCTGATAATTGCTTGGCTGGGGTTCAGTTTTTCCATTCTACATTTCCTCTTTTAAAATCATTTTTATCCTTCGGTTGAGTCATCAGTCATCAGCATGGAGGATGTACTGAGCGAGTCAATGGAGATTTTATCTACAGGTAATACATCCTTCTGGAAGGAAGCACAGCGTACAGGAAGTGTATTCATATCCTCTATGTTGCAAAATAGTTGAGGCATTGCATAAGTCCTAGCAATGATTTCATCTTCGTACATTTTGTGTCCTTGGGAACAATACTACAACTGATTCATATCAGGATGCACGACAAATAATTGGTGGATTTGTGGTTAGTGTTCTCTCTGCATCTACTATAGCATTTATTAGTGGTTTTGCTACCAATTGATTCCACACTAACTAAAAAAACAAATTCGTCTTTATTGCACACGGAACCTCTAAATGTTAATCCAAAGCGAGAGCTCCCTTTGGGACATCTTAAAATAATCAAGAGTATAACATAATCCTGAGTATTTGATAAGCAAGGAGATGACTGATTCTGATTATTAGTTATATTGCTGATTATAATTAATACTCTATGCTTTTTCCGTTTGGCACATAATATGTTTCTACTTTAATCATAAGTTGTCAATAAGTTGTTCTAAATGGGGATGATGTGTTTTGACTTATCATGTGTATAATGTTTCAACTCTGGAACTCTAAAGCAAGTTATTGGTAATATCTCTTGTAGTGCTAAATGATCTTTTGGAAAAAAGAACTGCCAACTGATATTTCCTGAACCACCAAATTATTTTTTCTCAAAAGAACCGCTAGCTGACATTTGCCTCCATTGATTATGTTTTGCTTGTGTAGTTGGTCTGATATTGTTCATGTATATATTTGTACAGATTACATTTTTTCCTATGCTTTCATAAGACATAAAGAAAGAAGATTGAGTCCTTGTTTATTTCTTTAGGATTTTGTTTTAGAGTCTTTAGAGTGTAGACTACTGATGTCATTTTCAAGTTTGGATCTTTTTACCACTGAATCTCCCTCACTGAATAGTTGGGTACGTGTTCCTTTTTTGCAATGAATTTTAAAAAGTTTACAATAATCTACCCTAGGTAATGTACAAAAATTTTCTTTTTTACATCCACCAAATTTTTTTACCCAACGAAGATGTTTTTTACTTTGTCCACACTAAAAACTACACCTATATCCGTATTTCCATGTCTCACATAATAAATGGTCATGCCATAACACGGATTCAAATTCAAAGATCCTGGAAAAAAATAGTCATTGGTTGTTGTATATTGTTTACATATTTGCTATGAATTTAATAATATAATAACCTGTTGCTGATCTCTTTTGACGTGAATCTTAATTTATCTAATTATTTTTCTTAAGTTTAAAACATTTATTTTCTTTTGTGTCGGAGATATGACCCCGGGTACTCTCCGAGTGCATTTATGATAATCAGCAGAAGAGGGGTCGAAAAGACAGATCATTTACTATGACCTGAAGGGGGTGCCGACCATAGGAACTCGAGAGGACTCCTGACCACAAGCACTGAGTAGGACGCCCGACCACCAGCACTCGGGATCACTTGACCACGTACATCCGGGAGTCCGATCAACAGTCAGCCACACCATCAATGGCAATAAAGCTTCAGGGAGTAACAGTCGCATCAATGTAGCGAATAACTGCTGTAATTATTAACCCACGATCCCGGGTGATTTAGACCCAATTAAAGGGATTAATGGGGCTGATTAAACCCTGAACGGTAACCCCCGATCCTTAACAGTATATAAAGAAATTGGGGGCACCTTTTTTGGGGACGTCACTTTAGAGACGGATTGTTGCTTTCCAAATAGCGTATACACATACAGGACTAGGGCTATTATCCTCTAGGAGGCCTGAACCTGTCTAAAATCTCCTGTCTCCCTTTGTTTGTGAGATAACCATTGAACTTCGATCACAGTCTTCTCCTTACGCCTACACAAATCTAGTCCTCGGGTATCTCCCAAAGATACTGTTGTTCTTACGCAACGATATTTTGGTTTTTACTGTTGTGTTAGCACGAGCACACTACTAGTTTCTCTCAAATTAATAAATTAGTAAATATTCTATACTAATAAAAAGTACTATTATGATATAACAATTAATAGGTAGGTTGGTAATATTAAATGAATGCCATTATCTTAATTTATAAACTGATAGTAAATAAAGATATAAAAATGTTTTTGATAAAATTAAACAGTTCGGAATAAACTATTTTTACGAAGTATTTACCGTTTTGCAATTGCGACCCTACCCGTACAAGATCATAGCAATTTTTTTAATTTAAACTTTTTTAAAACTTATTTTATAAATAGATCTTAAAAAAACTTATTCTAAAAGTAGAGCTGAAACTCGGAGTATTAATAAGTAACCGTCGTGCGCTATTGGATCTATCGTGGCTCATTGATTTAGCAGTTACGGCAGCTCAGTGCCAGCGTCTCTGACGCCAAACTATTTGCAGAAAGATTTGATGACAGCGTGCGTAGCAAACCCAAGGGAACAAAGACCATGCAGTATTGGATGAGTGAACCTGCAATAGTCCTTATCAGATAAAATCTTCACAAAAGAACCAAAGCTTCATTCGTGGAAAGCTAACTCCAGGTAAATGAGGATCACACAGTAGGTAAACATCATATCTAGTGCCTTACCAGATCGTGTGACCATGAAGCATAGGGAAAATTCAATGGAACATATGATTTGAGCATAAATCATCCCAACATGAATAAAACGATTCACAACAGCCATTTTGGCCTCAAAAGTTCCTTGAGATGAGTCGAAAAGATCCAACAAATGTCTTAAAAGTGATAATCATGCTTCATGGACTTGAGTTTCTTAGTGGTACTGTTACCTTTTTATTCCCTCACACTACTACAGAGGAACATTATTTAACTTTGTTAGGGAATAAATTGTCGCTTTTAGGGAACATTGTCTGCCAAGTTCTTTAGGTATCTATAAATATGTTTAATAAGAGCAAGAGTGGGCAAAGAGTTGGATGCTCGTTAGCATCTCTACCACAAATGTTGCTTAAAATGAACAGTGAAACACTATATGATGCCACTGCCATAGAAAATCCTATTATTTAGTGATGAGCAAGTCTCCCGCCACTCTTATCACGTCAGTGAAGACAGGTCATCAACCTTTAGTGACGAGCGACAATATTCACTCGTCACTAAAGGAGGCCTATGGACTCACCTGTTATGGCCTTTTAGTAACGGGTTGTAATGTCACCCGTCACTAAAGGGACCTTTAGTTATGAGTGATTATTGTCACCTGTCACTAATAGTATAGTCATTTAAAAAAAATTATTTTTAGGCCGCATCCTAAATCAAAGCCAGGATTTGGTAGCCAGCATCCAATATTTTAAAGCACATCACAGAAGTTTTATCACAGAACATAGACAATTCATCACAGAAGATTTATAACCAAATTAATATCGCATATATTTACTTCTAACTCGTTATCTCGAAGAAATTGACTAAAACAAAGTTCCACAAGATTAACTTCTAACTTTCACTAGGGCATTCCTTAAGAGTGATATCAAGAGCTTGAATAGTGTCCTACGAAGATTCTCTATGTCTATCAGCCATGAATTGCTTAAGGTTGTACGTGTCCAGTTTTGCAGCCTCTTTTATGGTCACCCTGTACTCCTTCTCTCTAAAGAAAAAAGAATCACTACAATATACACAATGGCTATCAATGCAAAAAGGAAGATGGACAGGAAGACACCATATCCTAGGTTTCCTATCGCATGATTTGCAACATTGATGACAAATTACACCACATACATATCAGCCTTAATTGCACCATTGTTGATGTTGAAATGAAAGGCGCATACTATGCTAACTTCTAATGTGTTATCTCGAAGAAATTGGCTAAAACCAGTAGTTAGGTAGCACCGTCCATCTATGGATTTATGCATCACAATTGGGACTGTCTCACTACCTGCTGCAGCCACTTGAATCTGAGTGGTCTGCTGGTGTAGGTGAGGTGTGATGTACTTCTCATAATATGTCTTGAAAAATACTATTATAATAAAATTTGTACAAAGCTAGTTAGACAAGGCCAAGTGCATATATATAGATGTTTGTTTTTCTGACATGTGCAAAGAGCTTACCACTGACTTCTTGTTGATGATGAGTTATTTATTGTGCAGATATATAACTGGGTCGCAGAAAATAAATCTGTCGAGATGTCTTATAAGAGAGCCTTCCTTACTGGAGTTACATCTGTATGATTTCTAAAATAACAGATGTTCTTTAGTTGATCCATTTGGTCGGTGTCGCCC
Organism: Zizania latifolia; assembly: GCA_000418225.1. Taxonomy (NCBI): domain Eukaryota; kingdom Viridiplantae; phylum Streptophyta; class Magnoliopsida; order Poales; family Poaceae; genus Zizania; species Zizania latifolia. The sequence continues at coordinate 77,527 of KE370776.1, forward strand.
TCCCTGGATATCTGCTTCCTCTTCTTCTTCGCAGCATTGCTAGGACCCTCACCTACCATTATAAAAAAAGTCAGTAAGTACATAAACAAAATATACATTTCTAGTATGTAATGTGAGTTTGCTATAGATACCGTTATCATTGTCCTCTACTTTTATGGCTCCTATGATCTTCTCATCGTCATAATTAATATTGAAAATAGTAGCCATACAAGACAGTTAGGGTTCTATTGTTAGTTCCACAAAGTCTCCTTCTACTAGACGGACTCGAGAACTAAATGCACCCTACCCTCTGTGGTGGCATAACCTATCTTCATAGCTCGTAACCTCAACCATATTCGTGCACCCATCTCTTGTTGATATCTCAAGGATGTCACCAGCGTGAATGTTATAGTTAGTGGTAAAGTTTTTTGTTAGAAATTATAACAGTGAGATAATATCGTATCAGTTTGTTAGTTTTGTTACCACATGAATAGAATATGTAATGTACAATATATAAATCTGGTGACGCCCTTAGACATAATGATGGATTTTTAGGAGGCAACACTAAGGAATATAAGTCGGTACCTATATTGTTGGCATATATGGATTACTACAACTAAACATTGCACTTGCAATACGGAACAACAAAAAAAGGAAAATAATATCGTCTGATGGGCCCGCCTACTGCTGGAAGCACGATGTCCAGCGGAAGTGTCTTGTTTATCACTTGGGAGGCTTGCCATGTCCCTAATTTGTGTTATATTTAACAATGATGAAAAAAATATAATAATAGTTGTGTAAATCAAAAGACAAAAACATGGATTACTCTTAGATGCTGAGCTGCCAACTTAATGGCATTCTCACCACTAGGCTATATTTTAATTCACAGATGTGTGTGACAACTAATTAATTAAATCTTACTTCTAAAGAATATTGAAGAAAAAGAAACAGAAAGGACCAAACTATATAAAAGTCAGCACATAATGTAAGATCATTGCATAAACAAAATATAGGAACGTAATAGTAGCACGTAATGTAATCATTGCATGAACAAACTTATCAAAACAAAAAAGAGCCTAATTATCACACACATCCTCATACTAATAGCCTTCTCTTCATTGACCGTATAATGTAAGATCATTGCATGAACAGAATAACTAAACAATACTAGTAGCACGCAATATAACATCATTGTATGAACAAACTTGTCAAAACAAAAAAGAACCTAAATATCACACACATCCTCATACTAATAGCCTTTAATTCATTGAGCAAATAGAAAAATATATTCATAAAGCAACATATTCATAAAGTAACAAGTAACAAACCCTAGCCTCGATGGAGAAGGAGTAGGAGGCACAAAGCAACAAGTCACAAACCCTAGCCTCGACGGAGGAGGAGATGCACGAGACGAGGCGGCGGTGAGGGTCGACGATGGAACAGAGGGTGCGATGGAAGAGGTCATGCCAGAACAGAGGCCGACGAAGGAGGCCACGACGGCGGAGGAGCTAGCACGGCGAGCATAGCACAACCACTAGGGTTTAAAGTTCTGCGCGATATGAAATCGTTCTGTTGGCCCCACCTATTTATACACAGCAGGCACCTATAGTGATGGGTGGTAAATACCATCTGTCACTGATGATCGGTGTTATCATTAGTGACGGGCGACAGTTGTCACCGGTCACTAATGCTGTGACCCTTTAGTGAAGGGTCATAATGTGACCTGTCACTAATGAGGGTGCCCCCTCTTTAGTGACGGGCCACATTACGACCCGTTACTAATAAAGCACCATATTGACGTATGAAAAATGGTCCATCACTAAAAGTGTATTACTGATGGACATCATTAATCCATCAGTAAAACTTAGTCACTAAAGATTGTTTTTGTGGTGGTGTGCAAGATCTACCGTAAATATTTCTAGATGTCAGTATATGAGTATAAATACATAAAGGACATGCAAACAGTAGTGACATACCCTGCAACCTGTGCAACCATAGGGTTTGAAACCGGAGGGCGTATCTCTTTTGCCGTCCAGTTGCTATCTCTGCATCACTTAATATTTTGGACGATTTTACATTTCTAAATTCTACTACTAACCAAAATAATAGTAGAAATAATTTTTAACCCTTGGATAGAAGGATATGAAGGGTTAGAATTTATTCTACTACCGATAGAATACACCATAAAATTGCTCTAATTTCTAAGATTAGTTATGATGAATTTTCAGCATTTTCCATCTCTCAAGTCTCAACAGTGTACTAGGATTGCACACCTTCACTAGAAAGTTAAAAGGGAAGAACATAACACTTATATAGAACCTTGGTAAAAGACTTACTAGACTCTGGACACTGGGATCTTGAGCCCTGGAGTGAACCAAGTTACATCCAATAGCCTCGTGACTTCACCAAATTACTAGTATCGAAATAATTTTTGAAAGTAAAATCAATACTAGAACATTGAACCAACTGCAAAACTCCATTTCTTTTTAAAAAATCACGTCAAAAAAATTGAAGATTAGTAGAGAATTTAAATGGTTTAAGGAACGAGAGAATATTTTAGGTCGGCTATAAGAAATGGATGAACATGAAGAGAAGAGGAAAGAGAAAAGGAGACAGTGTATAAAGCAGGTAGTTTGGCGCCAATAGCGCTGGCGCTGAGTTTAGCGTCAATATCTCTAACAGTAAGCTTCTTTACCACGTCAGATCTAATAACCAGTGCAGCACGAAGGTTGGCGTCAACCTGATAATGCTCGATGTCAATGGTATTGACGTTGAGATTCAGGTCTACTTCTAGAATAAGTTTTTTAGAGGTATATATTTACAAAATAAATTTTTTATAAATAAGTTTAAAAACATCTAAATCTTAAAAATTGCTGCACAAGATCACGTCGACCTGAGATGCGAGAATCACGCGACGACCTCTTTTGCGTCTTACCGCGGCAGATTTGGCAGAAACTTTTGTGCAGATGCGACTGGGTGAGTTCACGGGCTCGGCGCGCCATCAGATCATGGGTCTCTCCCGTCTCCGTGGGCTGCTATAAAAGCAGCCGCCTTGCGACGCAAGGGGAGGGAGGAGCCAGCCAGAGCTAGGCCACACAGGCACACACGCCGCACAGAGCGGCAGGCAGCCAGGCGGCCATGGCTCTGCTCTCCTGCCCCACGCGCCACCCATCCATCTACCACCTCATCTTCTTCTCCGTCTACCTCCTCTTCGCCTCGATTCTTCCAATCTTGGGTTGGCGGTTCATTTCACTGCATCTATCAATCAAAGATGGGTTTTTGTGTGTATGTGGATGAGTTTCTTATAGATGGTTTTGCAATACTTTGGTTAGATGGATTGGTGCTGGGAGGAGATGGGCTTTACAGGGAGATCCTGAGGGATGAGACAGTGCTGAGGCTCAAAGAACTGCGCAAGGTCAGATTGTTGATCGGTTTTAGAATATTCAGTTCTTGATCCACTTTTAATGCTACGGATACGGGAATCTTGTCTGGGCTGCTGTATGCTGCTAGTTCTGTTGTTTGCTAATAAATCAGATGGCCTCGTAATTGGAAATAGAAATTTTCTAGGGGTTATGTGGACAAGTAAGTGTTGATACCCCAATGACCGCAACTGTAAATGGAGTAAATCTGCTGGTTCATTTGTTAGATTGGACACTTCTTTGTTCATTTTGACGTCGTGCACTGACTCCCTGAAGAGAACACGAGTATTTCATTTTGTAGTTAAGATATTTTATCAGTAGGGTCCATGATAGGAAAGCTGGCAACTCCAACTCATGCAAAAAGATTACAAATATACACTCCATCGGATAATTAATATATGACGTTTTTGGCACAAATTACATTTGTTGGGTGTTAAAGCATAAAACTTTATCAAGTTTTGCCCTTTTGTTGTATTATGTCTCTTGGTCATTCCATTGAATCATATCCATGCCCTGTTTTCGGGTGGGATGACCTTACGCTATGAAGGTTGTTGCTCAATTTTCACGTTCTCCAATCTCCAGCACTGAAATATTAAATATATAAACTGAGAAAATCCCGGTTTCAAAGATCCGTGATGCATCTTGTTTTTCTTACTCTGTGGCCTAACGATTTAGCTATGCAGTCCTAACGCGGCGTTGTTTTATGTGAATCAGATATCTGGTGGTGAAGGTTACCTTGAAAGAACGTTCTCGAGTCCTGCTTCCATCAGAGCCTCTGATGTCATTATCAGCTGGATGAAAGATGCCGGCCTTACAACGTAGCTTTTGATTACACCTTGCAATCATTTTCTCAAATTTTGACCTTTATTGACGAATCTATGCTAATATGAAGGCGGATTGATCAAATGGGCAACATTCATGGTCAATTTGAACCGGCCAACTCAACCAAAGAGGCCTTATTGATTGGATCTCACATGGTGAGAAATATTTTTTCTTGCTGCCACTCATCTGCTAGTTAAAAAGTATCACTTATAAAAAACTTTTTTTTGGGAAAACAGGACACTGTCATTGATGCTGGCATGTATGACGGATCTTTGGGTATTATTTGTGCAATCTCTGCTTTGAAGGTTTTGAAAGTTACCGGGAATGGAACGTATCTGGTGTAAACCATCTATTCCGTGTAACCTTAGAAACTATGAATCAAAGCCACAAGATGCTAATCCAATGGATAGGGTTAGTGGTGGAATTATTTTACAGTTAAGCCTTTCCACCCGCCGGCCATTTATTTTGCAGTTAAGCCCCCCACCCACCGTCTATTAGATTAGCATCTTGTGACATTGATTTATAGTTTCCAAGATTGCACGGGATAGATGATTTGTACCGGATACGTCCCCAACTTCAAGACCGGTGGAGGTTTGAGAATATTTCTAGTGTTTACAAGGTGTTAGTGATGCTACTAATTTATCATCTTAGTTTGTTTCTTTTGCAAGAATTTATGTGTTGGCTTACACTAGTCGTTATCCCATTCTTTTCTAGCAGCATGATGCGTCCTACAAATAAGACACTTTTCTGCACAGGCTTGTCTCTGTCTTGTGTATTTTACTATCTTACTATGTGCCGTCCACCTCATTAATCTCTTGTTGCTTTAAATTAGCAAATTAGGTTGATAGTGTGTGTGTGGTCTGCTATCGAAATAGATTACATAAAAGACTACAAATATATATACATATTTGGAGAATTTTAAGGTGCCCCCAAATTATGTACACTATCCAATAACCTTTCTTTAATATGTGCGGATCCACGTACATACAGCAATTAATTCCTTTCTAAATACATGTAGAAAAAATTCGCATACTAGTAGGTTAATTATTGCATGAACTAGAAAAAAGAAAATAATCAACAAACTTTTCGTATAGGTGACATGCATGTAAATTACTTTTCGTAATTAAGACAATCTACAGCCGGTTAGCCCATTTTCTTTTTTAATTAATTATTTTAAACACACTTAATCAACGGTCCAGATTAGTTTCAACTATACCATAAATGGACCCAGATATTTAAGACATGAGGCATCCATTTTACTCTGTCTCTTTACTCACTTGCCTGCTTCCCTGCTTACCTAGAGAAGAACCTAGACCTGATTCTGATATTCAGAATTCATGAAGCTGTTAGATCTCATATGTTGAGTTATGCTATAGTATTATCTTCAGATTAAGACAAGAATTCAAGTTTTGGTGTTCATTACACAGTCAATTCATCTACTATTGCTTGACTATAATGACTTTGAGCTAACATGTCTTAAGTAGTACACAAACATGACAGAATATGATCTAGTTAGCATTTTGACATTTTAAATATCGCCATAAACTGATAGATGCCTGGTAAACCTCAGGTGATTGCATTCAGTGATGAGGAGGGTGTTAGATTCCAAACGACTTTTCTGGGAAGCGCCGCTGTAGCTGGTACACTACCTGAATCAATCTTACAAGTATCAGACAAGAGGTTGTCTTTTTTTTTTTCTGCCTAAACCGACCGAGCTGTTTTTTGAAATTGTTTGCTGATGCACTCTATATTTTGCATTCGACTTCTTCAGAGGCACAACAGTTCAAGATGTTCTCAAGTTGAATTCTTTCGAGGCCACTGCTGCTGCTCTTGGTCAAGTAAGGTACAGGCCTCAGGCCGGAGTCTGTGGGGAGTTATGTTGAGGTATAGATGATTGTGTATCACTATCATGTAGGCACATAACAAAAATAAGAAATGCAGCACTTTAACTTCCCGTTTGTTTTGGTAGGTTCACATCGAACAAGGCCCTGTCCTGGAAGCCCTAGGATATTGTCAAGGGCGTCGGCACCTAGGGTAGGAGGCCCTCGACTGCGTAGATCATAGCGGTAGGATAGGTTGGTGTAGGGTTGATCCCCTTGTCGAGCTATGTTGGAGAACGAGGGAGATTTTAGAGAACGGGGAAGACTTTAGAGAATTGGGACAGGGATTGTAGATTGATCTCTTCTTCCTTACTTGTCTAATTACACGCTATGGACCCCTTTATATAGAGCAGAGATCCCCTTTATTTCTAACCGACTTTAACTGCAATTAGAGAAGTAAACTAACAAGACTCTAACCCTAGACTAACCTAAACTCTATGCGCCATGACCCGGCCTACGCGCGGTTACTGTTCACCCATGGGCCTGGTGGCCCTGGCCCATGACATCTCCCCCTCCCTTGAAGACCAGCTCGTCCTCGAGCTGGTAGAGCGGGCGAGGTACTGTCGACGTCTTTCAATGCGGCGGACTGGAGAGGCCGCGCCAGGAAACCCTGTGACCCCTACGCCAAAAGGATATGGAGAGTGTACTAAAATCCCAGGTGATCGCCCCGAGTGACGCTAGCCACTGCGTTCCCAGTACTACGTCGTAGTCGACCAGGGGTAGTGCGTAGAAATCTGCTTGAAAAGCTTCATCGCCGATCTTGAAAACGGTGTCGTGGTATATGCCTGGGCACGGCACGCGCTCCCTAGTTGCCAACTTGACCTGCAGCTGGCCGTGAGGGAGTCGATGTAGGGTGGTATGATTGGCTGCCTTCTCAAAGATGATGTTGTGGGTGGCACACGAGTCGAGGAGGGCAAGAAGCGAGGCACTGCCAATTTGCACACGCACTTGCATTGTCTCGCATGGATGGACCCCCGTGATGACGTGGAGAGTGATCTGAGGCTCGGTGTCCGTGTGGTCGGTTGGTGCGGAGTCGTCGTCGATGGCCAAGTCGAGGAGGAAGATGCACGGGCAAATCATGTAGTGGCCAGGACCGAATTTCTCGTTGCAGTTGAAGCAGAGCCTGAGACGACGACGTTCCTCCACCTCTGCTTGGGACAGGCGTTTTACCGGCCGTTCCTCCACCGTGACCAGTGTTGTCATAGAGGTCGGTGGTGGGGACGATGCTGGTAGCGCCAAGTGGGCCGGCGGTGTGGGCAGGAGGCCACGAGCTTGATGGTGTGATGGCGTCGGGGTCGGGACCAGGGCGGCGGCGCGCTAATCGCGAAGCTCCAATTTGCGGGCCAAGCTCATGGCAACGGCGAGGGACTGCGGGTTATGCAGTTCGACGTCGAGGCTAAGCGGGGGCTGCAGACCGGCGGTGAATAGCTGGACACGCTGCTACTCGGTGAGGACACCTGCGCATGGCAGGAGCGCCTAGAAGCGGTCTTGGAACTCCTCCACGGATCCCGTGCACTTGCACACAGCGAGCTCGCCCAGGGGATTGGAGCGGAGGGACGGTCCAAAGCGCAGGTTCAGGAGCTCCGAGAACCTTCGCCATGTCGGGGTGCCTTCATCTATTTAGATCTGCATATACTAGAGTTGCACGGCATCGATGAGATTGTATGACGCCATCCATACCTTCTTTTCCTCGATGATGCGCTGCTGGAAGAAGTATGATTCGCAGCGATTGAGGAAGGGTAGTGGATCGCCCTTGCCGTCATACTTGGGGAAGTCCATCTTCTAGAACCTCGGTGGCCTATCACTGCGGTGATCGCCAGCGTGCTGCGAGTCCGAAGGAAGGACCCTATGGTACGGCGGTGGCTGTAGGCGCTGGATTGCTTGGGCGTTGTTGGCGGTGGTGATGGACAGGGCACGGACGGCGGCGGTGAGGTCCCTGAGCTGGACCATCATCTCGGCCAGGGTGGGCTGGGAGTCTTCAGATCCGAACATGATGGCGGCGGCGGTGGCGTGGACAGGCTGATCGGCAGGAGGCGTGGTGGAGGACCTTCTGGATGCTGGTACCAAGTTATCAAAGGCGTCGGCACCTAGGGTAGGAGGTCCTCGACTGCGTAAATCATAGCGGTAGGATAGGTTGATGCAGGGTTGATCCCCTTGCCGAGCTATGTTGGAGAACGAGGGAGACTTTAGAGAACAGGAGAGACTTTAGAGAATTGGGACATGGATTGTAGATTGATCTCTTCTTCCTTGCTTACCTAATTACACGCTATAGACCCCTTTATATAGAGCAGTGATCTCTTTTATTTTTAACCGACTCTAACTGCAATTGGAGAAGTAAACTAACAAGACTTTAACCCTAGACTAACCTATACTCTATGCGCCATGGCCTGGCCTAGCGCATGGTACTGTTCACCCATGGGCATGGTGGCCCTGGCCCATGACAGATATCCACTTGGCGTTGTAAAAGGAATTGCAGGACAGACGCGATTAAAGGTGAAGCCATTTTCTAGTTTCTACAGTTTTTGCCAAAAGTAAACACTGACAATAAGATTTATGTCAGCCAAAAAAAACTGAGTTGCTTCTGACAAGGAAGCTAAAATATGATCAAGTAGCAAAGTAGCATTGCATACTAATTTTGGACCAACTTTTCCGAACAATCAGCATAGTATTTAAAAAGACTAGCCGTTTCAAAACCATCAAGGCATCAAGCAGCAGGAACAGGGTAAACAATCAAGGAAGGAACTCGATTGTTAGTAGCCTTTCATTAGCAGTAGTGTCAGTACTCTTTAAGTCAACATTAACAGTTCAGGTACTAGTAATCAATAGATAACCAACAAACTTTATTCACATGCATCTTGTTTAATAAACTTCTGTGAAAAACTGTGGCAACATAGAGCTCTCGCCAATCCACTGCAATGGCACGTCACGCGCTTTGTTCCATCAAAGAATTAACCTAGCTGGTTAACCATTCAGGAGATGAGTATGGCCATCACCAAAGTTGCTTTGTTTGACGTTGTTATGAAATATTCAAATCCGCTACTTTTTCGCTGTGATTTCAACATGGACAATGACAATAATGCTTCTATTCCATGCTCTTCAACTAATCAAACAAGTCGTAAAGCAGTGCATGCATCCAATCTTGATTCCTACATGACTAGCTGCTAAATATAATCGCTCAACAAGCTGGCTTGCTTTCAACTTCCATTGCTTTTAGTAACTTCCTGGATTCTTTAGGTAATAGTAGATGGTTCACAAGGGCATGCTGGCACGGTTCCAATGAAATTGCGCCGTGATCCGATGGTTGCAGCTGCAGAACTCGTCCTGACACTGGAAAGGCTGTGCAAAGAACCCAACAAGTTCCTGAGCTACCACGAGGAATGCGGCTGCTTCACCGAGGAGTCCCTCGCCGGACTAGTCTGCACAGTCGGTGAGCTTCTGACATGGCCTAGCGCCAGCAACGTCATACCAGGCCAGGTAAGCAAGCTTGCATTCTATCCGCCATGTTCATTGGTGGTGCTGTCAGTGTCAGGTGAACTTCACGGTGGACATACGTGCCATGGATGACAAGGTGAGGGAGACGATCGTCGTGAGCTTTTCCAGGCTCGTTCTTCAGAAATGCGACGACAGATTGGTCGACTGCGCCGTCGAGCATAAGGTTGCCTGAATAACCGGAGCATTTCGCAGTGGTTTCCTGTGATGTTGTTTGCAGTCTTGTGTTAACCGGGTTAGTTGGGTTGATGTTTGCAGCATGCGGCGGCGGCGACGCCATGCGACGCGGAGCTGACCGCCGAGCTGGAGCGCGCGGCGGGGTCGACGCTGTCGATGATGACGCCGACGGCTCCGGCGTCGTACAGGGCAGGCGCCGGCGAGACGCCGGTGCTGATGAGCGGCGCAGGGCACGACGCGATGGCGATGGCCAGGCTGACCAAGGTTGGGATGCTGTTCGTGCGGTGCCGCGGGGGCGTCAGCCACTCGCCGGAGGAGTCCGTGATGGACGACGACGTCTGGGCCGCCGGGCTCGCGCTGGTCAACTTCATTGACTACAACGCGACGGCAGAATCGTGACTACGACGAGCCGATTCTTTGCTTAGGGTACGTACTCCGTAGCCTACAAAATGTATATATATGAACGGAAAAGCCTATTGACGTTCTGAATTGAAAAAAATCAGCGAAAAATATTCCGTCGATTAATCAAAATATTTTAATAAAATAAATAAAATGAAACAAACTTAAATTTAAATTGAGATATTTTACTTTCAAGTATAAAACATTAAATTTGTGAAACATAATAGTTTCTTAGTGTTACAGATAGCATCATATTACAACTATTTGAAATGTTTTTTACTAGATATTAAAATACGGTCTGATTTTTTATATTTTCTAAGGCCTAGATGAAGTGGTTGTTACATTTGCCGACTAACAATAAAAAAAGTCTTGAAAACCCAAACATAAACACATGCATGAACAATTACGAACAATATCAACTACTAAATTAAAATACGTATCATATATCACAGTATTGCAGTTCACTGGCAAGATATTATCAAACACCAAAAATACATATCATGGCTTCATTTGAAAGCTCGCAAGATCAGTTCCTTCCCCAACCAACTTGGGCCGCAAATCATCGCAATCCTGTTTCGACCCAACCAATATAGAGTACGTTCGAATTCTTTTATAAATAATATATTTTTTTACGAAATTTCAATCATGTTATCATTGTTATGCGACTTCAAAAAATAACAAAAATATACATCTGTCGATATTTTAAGTGTCGACAATGACTCTATCGACACTTTCAACATTTCAAGTGTCAACAATGACTCTATCGACACTTCAAGTGTCGACAGAGCACTTTAGCGGGTTGACAGATGACTCTGTCGACTTCTAGACAGTGTCGATAGAGATCTTTGTGGGGTCGACAGAGGCTCTGTCGATATTTTAAATGTTAACAGAGCCATTGTCGACACTTGAAGTGTCGATAGATGTTTATTTTTATTGTTTTTTGAAGTCGCGTACCAGGATTGAAATTTCGTAAAATATATATTATTTATAAAAAAAATCATGTTTCATGCCCATTTTTTCTCATTTATATATTTATTTTTTTAATTTACAAAAATATATTTCCCGTTTTAAAACCTATAACAACAGCTTCCAATCAATCTCTAGGTGGGTGTTTCCACTGGTTATCGATCGATTTAGAAAATATAAAAAATAGTTTTTAAAAAAATCAAAGCTTGTGAAAAAATTCTAGGAATATAAAGAAAATTTACTATATAACGATATAAAATTTAGCATTACATTTACTGTTTTTTATGAAATAAAAGATAGAATATCACAAATTTTGTAATATCATGTTTATGAAAAAAGTAAAAAAACAAAACATATTAGTCGAAGGTTATTGGCAGGCCAATTTTTCCCTTTTTTTTAATTTGACCGATCTTTTTTCTCCAAAACTATCCCAACTTTGAATATTTTCACAAAGGTAAAGGGGCGCATCTCGTGAAACGCGATTCAATCCCGGGCCAATATATGTGTGCCGCACTTTGAGCAACGATCCCGTGCCGGCTTTTCCCGCACGTTCGGTGGCTCGCTGTACACTCCCGGAGTCCCGGACCGCGGCCACCGTCCTCCTGTTCCTGGCGAGGCCGTGGTCGACGTCGAAGGGCAAGGGCGCGTGCGATTGCGCGAGGCGGTATTGCTCGACGATCCGCACGGCGTCGCCGCCGGCCGCCGGTAAGGCGCAGTTATTGCCACGCGGCTTACGCGGTACGCCCCCGGCGAGGTAGCTGGAGTCGCATCGCGCATCTTGAGCTCGACGGCTCTAATTACGCGGCGTCCGGGGCGGCGCATAGGTCCTCCGTCATCGGGGAAGACCACAGTGCACCGCACCCACAAGGAAATCCAGAGCTTTCACAGCAATGGCTAAAAAGGAAATGGAAATATCTCATTTTTAGCTACCGCCGAAGTAGCCGGGCCGGTAGTTTCCACCAACGATGCGCGCGCGCATCCCCCTCCCCTTCGCTACCTCTGCCTCCCCGCTAAAAATTGGCACACCGGCGTTCCACCTTGCGCGAGGCTGCAGGCGCGGCGGCCGGCGGCGGCGAGGGCATGGGTTCCCGCACCTGGCGCAAGGCCTACGGCGCGCTCAAGGACTCCACCAAGGTCGGCCTCGCCAATTTGAACAGCGAGTGCAAGGTGAGCCTTTTCCCCAATCCCGTTCATCGATCCGCCAGAAACATAGATTTCTTGATCTTTTGAAGTTCTTTTTGTTTCATCAACAGTTTGGCATAACGTAGATTTCGGATATGTTTGTGTATCAATTTCATATGTACATTGTTTTCTCGATGAAAATTTGGTCGTTTTGTTTTGCTGTTCTTTCACAGGATTTGGATATCGCCATTGTGAAGGCAACCAACCACGTAGAGTGCCCACCCAAGGAGCGGTACCTTCGGAGTGAGTGATTTCTGTTCTTGGTGCTGGGATATCTGTTTGGTTGGATCCAAATTCCCCATATCCAATCCTGTTTCAGCAAATGTTGCTAGGTTTTTTGTTGGGTGGCTGCAGGGATACTCTTTGCGACCTCTGCGAATCGCCCGCGATCCGATGTTGGCTACTCAATATGTACACTGGCCAGGAGATTATCAAAGACCAAGAATTGGATTGTGGGTTTTGCACTTTCTTGTTTATGCTGATGGTCCTTGATTTAAGCATATGCCATTTCATTTGGTTCTGTTCATTGTTTTATTTTCCACTAGAGATGAATAGCTACTGAGAATTGCTCTTGTTTGGAATTTTCAAGATAAGGGGAAAGAAGAAAACCAGATGTTTAAGCATTGTTTTTTTCCCAGGTTGCATTAAAAACATTGATAGTGATACATAGACTACTAAGAGAAGGTGATGGGACATTCAAACAAGACTTCCTGAATTATTCATATAGAGGAACTATTTTGCAAATTCCACAATTCAAGGATGATTCGAGCCCTTTAGGTTTGTGCGTTGTTCTGAACTTGAACAGCTCTCTCTATCCTAGTTTCACATCTGAACTGATGCTCTCCTCCCTTCTTAAGTCAGCTTGGGAATGCTCTGCTTGGGTTCGCACTTATGCGCTCTATCTGGATGAACGGGTTGAGTGCTTTAGAGTTCTAAAATACGATGTTGAAGCGGATCGCTTGGTGAAATTACCCCAAGCTTCTGGCAAGGTGATATCAGTTTTCTAAGTTGGATACTGATAGTCTTGCAGCGTTTAACACCGTTCTGATCTACTGATTTGATTGTCATGTTTTGTAATGTTGAAATCTTGAGAAATTAATTCCAGGCACACAGTAGAACGAGAACTCTACCATGTGGAGATCTTTTAGATCAGTTGCCTGCATTACAGAAACTACTCCTCAGGCTTATTTCTTGTCAGGTTTAATTTTATTAAGCTCGTATACACTTCCCCCGTTTTCGATACTATTATCTCATTTAGTCCATCCTTTTTATTGCTGCAGCCCGACGGTGCAGCCTGCACAAATTATCTTGTACAATATGCATTGGCCCTTGTAAGTTTCAAACTTTGTTGTGAAGATATCCCTTTTGTTTTAAATTTTGATTCATAGAAAGTGTGATTCCTACTGCTATTATAGTACTATGGAGTTTTTTTTATGGGCCTTAGGTTTTGAAGGAAAGCTTCAAATTATACTGTTCGATCAACGATGGCATCATCAATCTTGTTGATAAGGTACACTGACAGTTCTCCGTGATATCTTCCTAAGTGTTTTGCATATGTGCAGCAACAATTTGTGAACAAGTTCAGTTTCTTCTCTGATCTCATATAGTATTTTGAGATGCAAAAAAAGGATGCTATCAAGGCACTTGATATTTATAAGCGAGCTGGCAGCCAGGTACAGAAGCTATCATTTCTGATATGCTGTGTCCAGGAGTACCAAAACATCAACTAACTAGTTCTTGGGACTCCATTGGTATGGTTTTTCCTATCCTACAGGCAGAGAAGCTTTCTGCATTTTATGAGCACTGCAAACATCTTGAGTTGGCAAGGACTTTCCAGTTTCCTACTTTGAGGCAGGTATGTTCATTCAGTGTTTCATCCTTATCTTATATCGAAGAATTCTTCCCAATCTTGACCTCAGTACGTTCAGGAAGTGAAAATTTATCACTCTGGTTATGCCACAAGTAGTGAATATGAAAGTCATTTAGGTGCTAATGACTATGTATAAACATTACCTTCAGTCACTTCCTGTTTACTGAATCTCTAGTCTTAGTGATATGTCGATGGGTTACCAATATGCAGCCACCTCCTTCATTCCTTGTAACAATGGAAGAGTACATCAGAGAAGCACCCCATGCCACCATAGCGAGTAAAAGTTTGGTAAGTGTGTTCACTGTCAGTATAACTGCAAAAGAAAAGGTCAGTAGGTCACAGCACAAAGAGGAATCCATTGATGTTCTGTTGATTTTTTTCTGCTGCTAAAACAGGAAAGTGAGGAGCAGAATTTACCTAGCGATAACGAAGATGAAGCTCCACAGGAATCCGAGAGACCAGTGGAAGAGGAGAAACAAGAGCCTGCAGAGCCTGAAGAAGAGCCACAGCCTACGGCTGAACCCGTGGAAGAAGTGGAACCTGTACCACCGGCAACCACTGGAGATCTATTAGTAAATCCAATCTACTCTGATCCATCTTAATTCCAACTTGGTGCCGATTTTGTTGAATCCTGCATGCAACCTATGCTACATGCAGAATTTGGACAAAGAAGTAAACCCCCTGATTGCAAATATTGAAGAAAGTAATGCACTGGCCCTTGCAATTGTGGCACCAGGTATGTATTAGATGCAATCTCTGGCTCAGATATACATTCATTCTTATTTTTCATTCAGGATAATTGATTAAGCAGAATTGCACAAGTAGCAGTTCCGTTGACAAGTTCACAGGGACAACACCCCATCATCCTAGTTGATCACCAAAACTGATCCTATTTCATACGTGGAGAATACTTTTACTCTCAAGATTGTATGTGCTGCTAAATATTGTATTATGGATGGTTCAGGGAATGAAAACAAGGCCTCAACTTCACAAGACTTGTTTGCACTGGACAAGTCTGGGTGGGAATTGGCACTGGTTACTGCACCAAGTAACCACACATGTCAACCAGTGGACAACCAATTGGTAATTATGTTCTTTGCAGTAGCTATATTTATGTTCACTCCATTTATAGGATTTCAGAAAGCTCATTAGTAGTAAAAAAAGATGGTCATAAGTTGCAGCTGAATGCATGTTAAAATCAGTCAAGAGCTAATATCTTGTCTGCATCTGCCCAACAGGCTGGGGGGTTTGACAAGCTATTGCTAGACAGCCTGTATGAAGATGAGGCAAGGAGGCAGCAAATAGCCAGTGCAACCTACACAGGCAGCCTTGCCAGGAACCCATTTGATCCCAATGATCCATTTGCCATGTCTAATAGCTTCGCGCCAACATCAAATGTTCAGTTAGCTATGATGCAACAGCAGCAGCAGCAGTATTATCAGGAACAGCAGCAACAATACTTTCAGGTTCAGCAACAACAGCAAATGGTGATGATGCCACCACAAACATACCAACAGCAGCAGACTCAGTATTCTGCCCCTCATGCTGGGTCATCCAATCCATTTGGTGATCCATTCATTGGCCTTGTTGCAATGGCTAATCCACCGAAGCAGAGCAATCCAAATTTAGCCTGAACTACACATTATTTTTGATCGTATACCCCTTTTGCAGTTTTGGGGAGAAACCTGTATAGCCTGACAATTTTCAATACTGCATCTTGATGATGCACTGTAAACATTTGGAAACTGGTATGATCATTCCAATGTCAATGTCTTCACTTATGACTAAATAGAGCATCATGTTTATCATCAATCTGGAAATCACATATTATGTTCCACTCTACATTTTGCAAAAGTGGCAGTTATTAATTTCTTTATATTTTGATCGGTCTTACGTCATATAACCGGATGAGCTACATGGATTCGTGTGTTTTATATTAGCTCATGAAATTCTTGATTCTACATTTGCGCAATAGCAGAAAACAAAAGGCAAACATGAAACAGGCAAGCAAGCTTGTATTCGTCTCCAGCTGGATTGGCATTCAATGCAAAGAACTGGTCCCTTCCACTCAATCGTCTTCAGCTGGAATCGAATCCTGAATCTGAAAAACTGGGAAAGTGGCCTGCATGATAATGAACAAGCCAATATCTAAGTAAAGATCCAAAACAAGTGCAAGAACAGTAAGATAGATACTGAAATTGCAGAAGAGTGGAGGAAAACGGTGAAGGGTCACAAATTAGTTCTGAATTCTAGCAGTTCTTGTGCAACGCGCAGGTTACTTGAAGCATTTCATAGCCATAGTTAGGCAGCGTGAGCAAGAAGGTCGAAATCGAGATTAGATGGCCAGATTATGAGATTCCTAGGGTCTCTTTGATACAGCTTCAATTCTAAGATTCATGCTGAATCTGAGATTTATATTGTATAATAAAATAGTTTCAGTTTTTATTTTTAGTCCAAAATAAAAACTAAATTGCTCAACTAAATACCCTCAGTCCATCGACAACTCCAGATCCAGGATTTTTTAGAGTTAAGTTTGGCCAGCTCCAAAAAATTCTAGATCTGAAATTGTACCAGAGGCAGAGGCGATGGCACGCACCTTGTCGCCAGAGAGAGCGTGCGGGACATCAGCCCCATCCTAAAGCCACGGTTGATCAGCGCCAGCAGCCCTCGGGTGGCGCCAGCGAGCAGGGGCGGCGCATAATAGGAGGAGGGCTGACTATTTTGCCATCCTCTTCGCTTGTTCTTAAATGTCACCATCTTCACTGACTTCGCTTTTTTACCACTCGAATCATATTTACTTTGATTCTATGCCATTTTGTTGGAGAAAAACAGAAAATCATAGGATTCGGGACTGAATTTCAGAACTGGTTTCTCATTCCTCTTCTACTCACTTCCAAACATGGCAGACTTAGGTACATAATAGGACTCTTCTTGTAGCTCAAGAAAGAAGCTAACTTGCTGCTCAAGAAGGTGATAAACTGCTGGAGCATATTCTAAAGATGTTAAAGTAGAAGATGCTAAAGTGATAAGGTGACATATGCAGATGCTGTTGATATATGCCCCAACTACTCCTAATAAAGCATAAGACTTATCCTATTAATCTTCCCCTAAGTCTTGTATGGCGTCTTTTGGGGAATTTGAACCATCCTAATCTTAGTGCGAAGCTCCTAGAACTTGACCCACCCAAGCGACTTGGTGAGGAAGTCGGCGAGCTGGTCCTAGGTGTTGATGTAGTTAGCCTTGACGCTCCCCTCGTCCAAGCAGCTCTGGATGAAGTGGTACTTGACCCGGATGTGCTTGCTACGCTTATGGAAGACTAGGTTCTTTGCCAAGGCTAAAGCAGACTTGCTGTCCACTCTGAGCTCCACTGCTTCAGCATCTTTGCCAAGAAGATCACCAAGCAGCCGAGCTAGCCAGAGAGTCTGAGTCGACACGGAAGTGGCTACGATGTACTCTGCCTCGCAACTAGACATAGCCACCACCTGCTGTTTGACCGACTGCCAGCTGATCAAACACTTGCCAAGGAAGAACAGCGTCCCGCTGGTGCTCTTGCTTGTGTCGATGTCACCGGTGTGGTCGCTGTCGCTGTACCTGATGAAGTGCGCCGCACCGGAGCACCTCGGGTAGTGCAAGCCATAGTCGGAGGTCCCCACGACATAGCGTAGGATCCTTTTCAAAGCCTACTGATGCTCCGTCGTCGATCGTTGCATGAACCGACTGACGTAGCTGACTGCGAACGCCAAGTCCAGCCGCTTGTGGACAAGGTAGCGAAGGCTGCCCACAATGCGCCGGTACTGCGTCGCGTCCACCTCCCCCGCCGTGCTGTCGTGACTCAGCCTCTCCATGGGAGTGTGGGCTAGGTTGCAGTCAGTGAGTCCGCCCAGCTTGACGATGCGCTTGGCGTACGTGGTCTGGCGAAGAGAGGTGCCGGAGCTGTCCTGGTGCACCTCGATCCCTAGATAGAAAGAGAGTAGCCCCAGGTCGCTCATCTGGAAGGCGGCCTTCATCTCCGCCTTGAACGCCTCCACCTTGTCCTTCTTGGTGCCAATGATCACCAAGTCATCGACGTAGACACCTACCAGCAGGACATTGCCTCCCTTGCCCCGCTGGTAGACAGCAGCCTCATGAGCACTCTGCTGATACCCCATCTGCTTGAGGGTGGAGTCCAGCTTGTCGTTCTAAGCTCGTGGTGCCTACCGCAAGCCGTAGAGAGCCTTGCGCGGGCGAAGAACCTTGTTCTCCTTGCCGGGAATGATGAATCCCGGCGGCTGGCGGACGTAGACCTCCTCCTTCAAGTCGCCATTGAGGAAGGCGGACTTAACGTCCATGTGGTGGACACGCCAGCCCTCCTGGGCTGCCAGCGTGAGGAGGACACGAACGGACTCTATCCACGCAATGGGCGCGAAGGCGTCATCGAAGTCGACTCCTTCCTGCTGGACGAAACCACGCGCCACCAGCTGAACCTTGTGCTTGACCACCACCTCGGCCTTGTCCTTCTTGAGCTTGAACACCTACTTAAGGGTGATGGCACGGTGGCCGGCTGGAAGATCAGCCAGCTCCCACGTCCGGTTCTGCTCGATGGCGTCCATCTCCTGCTGCATCACTGCGCGCTAGGCCACGTCTCCCTCCGCCTCAGCGAAGAAGCGTGGCTCACCATCATCGTGCGCCTGCGCCAGGTGTAGCTCTGTCTCAAAGTCATGCTGCGCCAATCTAGGGACGGGCTGCTCACCAAGGGTGTTGTCCATGGTGCGGTAGCGCAGAGGCTTGTCGATGCGGTCCTCGTCGTTTGACAGCAGAGCGGCGAACTCCACCGCGTGCTGCTCGTCACGGACCGAAACTGCGGGTGGCGATCCCGGAGGTGTTGGCGCCGGTGTAGGAGAGCGGGGTGTGGCCGGTGCAGGAGATGGTAGAGGACTCGCCAGAGCTGATGGCGTGCTAGGTGCCGGGGCAGGCGAGCTCGGTGAAGTTGAGCTGCTAGCTCCCCCCGCTCCCTCGAAGTGGACGTAGTCGACAACGAAGTCACTGATCGTTGAAGTCGAGCCATCATCCACTATCTTGCCCCACGTCCAGCCTCACCCTTTATCGAACACGACGTCACGCGAGATGCGGACGCGTTGTGTCACAGGGTCGAGGATGCGGTAGGCCTTGATGCCCTCCACGTAGCCGATGAAGACCCCTCGCGTGCTTTGGTCGTCGAGCTTGCTGATGTGGTTGAGCTCCTTAACAAATGCTAGGTAGCTAAAGACGCGGAGGTGGCCAACTGTCGGCTTGCGTCTGTGGCAGGCTTTGTATGGCGTCTCACTGTAAAGAGCCTTGGTGGGCGAGCGGTTGAGGAGATGGACAGCGGTCATCACCACCTCTCCCCAGTAGATTGCCAGCATCCCCCTCTGCTTGAGGAGGGCACGAGTGGGGGCCACCACTGTCTGGTTGCGATGCTCGACAACGCCGTTCTACTATGGGGTGTACGGCGCAAAGAAGTGGCGCTGAATCCCCTCGTCAGCGTAGTATGCCGCAAACTCAGCCACCGTGAACTCGCTGCCATTGTCCGTGCGCAGCACCCGGAGCTTGCGGATGCACTCCTTCTCCATAGTAGCTTGATGACGCTTGATAGCGTCTATGGCTGCCGCCTTGGTGTCGAGTAGAACCGCCCACATGTAGCGAGACACGTCGTCGATGAGGAGGAGGAAGTAGCGCTGGCCTCCAGGGGTAGCCGGTGTCATGGGACCGTAAAGGTCACCGTGCACGAGCTCCAACTTCTCCTTGGCATGGAAGCTCACCTAGCGAGGGAAGGAGAACCGCCGCTGCATGGTCAGCACGCAGGTGTCGCAGAACTGCTCCACATGCTCGACACTCGGCATGCCCGCACCATCTCCTTGCTGCCGAGCTGCTTCAGGGCCTCAAAGTTGAGGTGTCCAAAGCGCTCGTGCCACCGCCAGGCGTCATCGTCGTGGTGGGCTGCAAGACACACGGGCTACGCCACCTGCACATGGAGAACATAGAGACGATTGCTTCCTCTGTTCACCTTGGCGAGAAGTCGGTGTTGACGATCCTAGATACGCAGCACCCTGTGCTCGATCTCCACGCACGAGCCATTCTCATCCAGCTGGCCAAGACTGATGATAGAGTTCCTCAGCGCGGGGATGTAGTAGACACCGGTGAGTAGCCGATGCTCGCCGGTCTTGGCGGTGAAGACGACGGAGCCAACGCCCCTTATCTCCACAGCGGAGGTGTCCCCGAACTTGACGGAGCCTCGCACGCCGGAGTCCAAGTTAGAGAAGTGCTCCTACCACCTAGTCATGTGGTGGGCGGCGCCGGTGTCGAGGATCTAGCCGTCGATCTTGTCGTCGCTGGACCCGTTGCCGAGGAAGACGTGGGTGCGTGGCTCGTCGAGGTGGAGAAGAGCGGCGACGGTCGGCGCGTGAGGGGAGTGCAGCTCGATGCTCCCTTGTACGAGGAACAGAGCCAGCTCGTCACCCTCCTGCGCTTGTGCAACGTGTGCTTGACCGCCGCCCTTTGCCTGCCGGCAGTCCTTGGCCCAATGGCCGGTCTTGCCACAGTTGTGGCAAGTGTCATCACGGATGACCTTGTGGTCATCGTTGGCGCCGCCAGCAGCGCCTCCATGTGCCTGGGAAGCCTTGCGCTCCTTCCGTGGCTGGCACTTGCGGTCGCTCGACGAACCTGATGCCTCCCCCTTCTTTCACTTTTGCGCCGGCACCCGCTTGGAGCGTG
>KE370776.1:98633-122471 GCA_000418225.1 Zizania latifolia
CCTCCTCCTCGTGCCTGGCTGCTGCAGCCGCCGCTACAGCACGCGCGTCCGCCTCGCGCTGGAGCCGTTCGTCCACGCTGCACTGGACCCACACGTTCTATGCGCTAGCAGATCGTCCGCGCCGGATGTAGGAGGCTGAAGAGTGGGAACAGACAGACATGGCGATAGGATTGGGATGGGTTGATAGAACCTAGGGAAGAACTCGGCTCTAATACCACTTGTTGGAGAAAAACAAAAAATCATAGGATTCGGGACTAAATTTCAGAACTGATTTCTCATTCCTCTTCTTCTCACTTTAAAACATGGCAGACTTAGGTACATATAGGACTTTTCTTCTTGTAGCTCAAGAAAGAAGCTAACTTGCTGCTTAAGAAGGTGATAAACTGCTAGAGCATATTCTAAAGATGCTAAAGTGATAAGGTGATATATGCAGATGTTGCTTACATATGCTCTAACTACTCCTAATAAAACATAAGACTTATCCTGTTACATTTTAGATACAAAATGACTGAGATGTCAACTTTTCCCTTAAAAATCTTCAATCGGGAGGCTCCTCTCTGAATAATATTTGTAAAAACCATAATTAGCCATTAACATTACAAAATAACCACCCAAAACATTTTAGCGACTAGTACCTATAGAAAGCAGCTTGTGGAACTGTGTTGTGGCCTAAGTTGAAGTTGTTATCATCTGAATAAACCCCACCAACCATAGCAGGAAGGCTTTCAAACTAAAACATTTAACAGAAATGTCAAACACTCAGGTTTCACTTATTAAAACCCGAAAAGGGTCTGAAAGCAGCAGGTTGCTCTAAAAGCAGTTTTCGTCTCTTTTCCCGAGTGGAACAAAAGAAAAGGGCGAGAAACAACTAGTTTAACAATAACATATATGTATGTCTCTTTTAATTTGTTTTTAAGTTATAAAAGTAATTTAACCATTTTTCTCTTTTATCATGTCATCGAACTGAAATATATCATGTCATCGAACTGAAATATAAATAGTTTGGCTAAAATGGCATAGAATTAACATGGAATTCGGTTGGCAAAAAACGAAGTCAGTAAAGAGAATATCATTTGAGAATGAATGTACCAAGAGAATGATAAATAGTCCAAAGTAGTCCCGGAACGGAGCGGCGCCCAGTCAGGTGACATCCGTGCCATGGCGCCGTCGATGGCCTCCTTCAGCCGCCGCGTCATCGTGCTCGATCCTCTGTCCTCCGACGTAGATGGTCCGGCTCCCTCAACCCTGAGCACCTCCATCGCCACGAGCGGTTGGCGGGTGTGGTGGTGCCGGCGACTGAGGATCCCGATCCCGCTAGTCTGTGCCACGAGGTGGCACGCCAGGACCGCCGTCCGGGAGAGCGTACGCGAGATGGACGCCGTCACGCCGGTGGCCGGAGCTGGTACCTAGTGCCGCGTGGTGGTGTCGGGAAGGTTTTAGGTTTGAGAGCCAGTAGTAAATATAGCATAAATTGAGGTTTTATCCGTAAAATACACGGTTTTGCCAGGGTTGGCTAGGGATCTCTTCATAAATAAAAATATTTGCGAGGGGTTAACTGAAAAATAATCCGTTGTCTTTCCCCATGTCTTCTTCACACCTCCTTGCGGCGCGCGCGGAATTCCGAAGCTTTCGAGGGTCCGCGTGTGCCGTGCTCGGTCGAGGAGGAGAGCTAGGGTTTCTCTCCCTGGTCCATTTGCGGCAAGATGTCGGCATACGATGAGGTGGAGATCGAGGACATGGAGTGGAACGCCGAGCTTGGGGCATACACGTACCCGTGCCCCTGCAGCGACCTCTTCCAGATCACTCTCGCCGACCTCCGCCTTGGGGAGGAGATTGTGCGGTGCCCCTCCTGCTCCCTCTTCCTCACCGTCGTCTACAACACCGAGGACTTCGCCGACGCCAAGGAGCCACAAAAGCCGTCCCCGCGCCCCGTCGCCGTCGCCGTCGCATGAGACGGTAAGGTTTTGCATGATTGGAGTCCTTAGCTTTCCGTGAAGCACGTTAGTTTAGGTTAAATTTTTTGGATTTTTACCGTATGAATTGGAGTATGTAGTATCTAGTAGGTATATTAATTAATCACTCTGCAGTATATTTGATTATGGATTCAATAATTGTGTGAAACATTAGCTTTTGGAGGCATTCTGAATCCTGATTTTCTGATGTATGTTTAATTTTGGACGAAGTGGGACAAAGATGCTGCCTTGTACAAGACTGAGATTCTGATTTGTGTAGAATTGGCGTATAGCCTGCCAGTGTGGTAGATCTATGGATTTGGAAGTGCGGTGCTGGGATTGGTTGATTGCTTTTCCGTGTCGACAATTTTGATAGGTATAGGAAGGAGTTGGAATATTGATACTCAGGATTGAGGGCAAACCGCATAAGTGTGAATATTGAATTCCTCATGTGTGTCAGTTCGAGCGTGATAGCTTAGATTGTAGACAGATATGAGATTTTTCCTTTTAAAGTGTTAATGGACTATGGATTACGGATGAAATCGAGTTTAAGACAATTATTTGAGTGCACAAACAAATTAATAAATATTATAATGTTGAAAAGTTGATTTAGAAAAAGTAAGAAAGTTTTAGGAAGAAAGTTTTCGAAGCAATGGTACCATTTAGGAGCCTGGGAAGCTTGCCCTATATTTAGGGTTTAGGAAGTCAATAAGGTGCAATTTGATCACTTCCTATATTTTGGCATGAACCTGCCTCACCTTTGACATTGATTTATTTGTTGATGGAAGCATTAGGTTTTGTTCAGTTCCAGTGGGCATCCTGTCCAGGAGAATCCTTCGATTAACTTTCAGTTGTCTATGACAAGGAAGCTTCCCGAAGTTTAGGTTGATGAGCTTTTGTTAAGCTTGGTTAATGCTTCTGTAGTTTGTTGTTAATGATTGTGGTAGTATATAGTTAATTCTAACACATTTTCATACTAGTTCTTATCTGTTGTTAGTCTTTTAGCTGCCGGTTCAACCTCTCTAAAGTCTTGACAGGGAGCCTTCTCGGCATTTTGGTTAGACCAAATTCAGTGTTCATGTTGTATGCTTTTCCGTATGTTTTGTGACCTATGTTGCATTAGTAATACTACCTCCATTCCAAAATACGCCATTCATGGAAAATCAACATTTGTAACTTTTGACTAACAATTAAACTAAAAATATTTAGGTTTAGTGTAATTAATATTTAAAAGTACATATGTTATTATTTTAGTAGTTGTTGATGATATACAGTGAGATTAACTAATGGTCAACATTTTACAATGAAGAAGACTGTA
The DNA here is from genome assembly GCA_000418225.1 of Zizania latifolia. NCBI lineage: Eukaryota > Viridiplantae > Streptophyta > Magnoliopsida > Poales > Poaceae > Zizania > Zizania latifolia. The sequence goes on from KE370776.1 coordinate 101,904, forward strand.
AAAAAAACTAATATTCCTTATATTATTAATTCCATGTCATAACATCTTGTGATCCTTTTGGTAGCGTTGATCTTGTCTTCCATTGCTTGCAGCATGATGGAATCAGGTTCGAACCTGGAAACTAAACGGGAGCATTTGTACTTCTAAGATGAGATAAACTAGAGAGACATCATCTTATCAATCTTTGGTTTTTGAATCAACTTATGTACGGACGGACGACCTCATTGTTACAAGGATCATGAATAACTTTTACTTGGAGATTTTGTTGCTGATATTTCGCACATCTCGCCCTTAAAGAATTACAACTTAATAATTCCTCCCTGATCTTTTTCTTCGTGTGCCATGTAAGAGAAATTTAGGAAGGCAGATATAAGGGATCGGTTGGAGTGCCGAGTGCGAAGAGAAGGATGGAATCCGGACGGGTCTCAAAAATTTATTCTCAAAATTAGGAACTGGTCAGAGATAGGGGATAAAATACTTATAGGTACTGTTGGACTTACTGTTGTTGCTGGGCTTTTTAACAATTTGTCCCATTCGGTATGCGAACAAACAGATACTCATACTGTTAGAGTTTCTAATCTTTGTTAGTCTAATGATCACTCGTTCTAATGCGGAATGAGATGAACTGACTGGATGAAGCGTTCGCCATTAGTTCGTTGTAGTTGGTCAATGCAGTAGGTTGTAGGCGTTGTCGGTGATCAACGGGAGGGTATCACCGGCCTTCAGGACGTCACCTGCACTGCCCAGGAACGGTCCGACGGGTCTCCAGCAGCGCAGCTTAGGATCGGTGTGTATGTGTTTTTTGGGAGTGAACCTTCTGTGCAAGAGAGTGTCCTCGCTTGCACATGCCAAACTCCCTTTTAATCTGTGCTGAAGGATACGAGGGGCAGGTTCCAATTAATTTAGAAACGCCTCCGATCATGACGTTAGGATTTTAGGAAATAAATCACGTAAACAGAAAATAATCACGTGATTAAGATGGTAATTAAGGTGGTGTGGGATTAGGGCTAATTAATCCCATAAATTTTGGTTGCCCGAGATCAAAAATCCAACATTCTCTCACTTGATCGAAAGGCTAACCTTACGAGTACATTCTTAGTAAGATAGCAATCCAAAGCAATGTGTTACAATAGTAATTAAAGTATCACTGAAACGTCAGTACCTATAGTTCACCAAAATACTTTGATAGAACTCTAGCTTAACATAATATAGGAGTTATTGGTTATCATGACCCTATATCCAGGATCAAAATCAAAGACTTTCCATTAAAACAATGCCGACAATATGTTCTTTGAATAAGTTAGGTGGTAAGCCTTTGATGAGCGGATTAGCGAGCATTGACTTAAAATTTATATGCTCAATCTTAATAGTTTGATCTTGGATCCTATCTTTCATAACATGATATTTAATGTCAATATGTTTAGCAGCACCACTTGACTTGTTGTTACTCAAATAAAATACTGCGGCTTTATTATCGCAATAAACAGTGAGTGGTTTTGCAATACTATCTACCACTCTTATTCTCGGGATAAAGTTTTTAAGCCATACAGCCTGTCGTATTGCTCCATAACATGCTACAAATTCTGCCTGCATTGTCAACGACACAGTAAGAGATTGTTTAGAGCTTTTCCATGAAATAGCTTCTCCTGCGAGGGTAAAGATATAGCCTGATGTGGATTTCTTAGTATCCACACACCCCACAAAATCAGCATCTGAATAACCAAAAACTTCAAGGTTATCAGATTTTTTGTATGTGAGCATGTAATGTTTAGTTTCTTGCAAATACCGCAAGACTTTCTTTACAGCTTTCCAGTGGTCTAGTCTTGGATTAGACTAAAATCTGCCAAGCATCCCGGTGACGAATGCCAAGTTTGGACGCGTATAGACTTGAGAGTACATTAGGCTTTCAACAGCTGAAGCATATGGAATCATCTTCATTTGATCAATTTCTAATTGATTCCTAAGGCTTTAAAATAATCCAAATTTATCGTCCTTTACTATTAGAGCAGGTGTGACAAAGCACTTACTCATATTATATCTTTCAAGTACTCTGTTAATATATGACTTTTGAGATAATCCTAGTACTCCTTTAGACTTATCTCGGTGTATTTCAATGCCTAAGACATAAGAGGCTTCACCAAGATCATTCATATCAAATTTAGAGGACAAAAATCCCTTAGTCTCATGCAACATATTCTTATTGTTGCTAGCTAAAAGGATATCATCCACATAGAGTACTAAAATAATTATTTTTCCACCCTTATTCTTAAAGTATATACAATTATCCACCTCATTCTCCCTAAATCCAAATTATCTAATAACTTCATTAAATTTAAGGTACCATTGCCTTGACGTTTGTTTTAGTCCATAAATAGATTTCTTGAGTCTACATCCCATATGTTCCTTGCCTTCCATAACAAAGCCTTCAGGCTATGCCATGTAAACACACTCATGCAAGTCACCATTAAGAAATGCAGTCTTAACATCCATCTGATGTAACTCTAAGTCATAATGAACTACTAACGCCATGACAATTCTAAAAGAGTCTTTCTTAGAGACGGGAGAAAATGTATCATTATAGTCAATCTCCTATTTCTGAGTAAAACTCTTTGCTACAAGCCTTGCCTTGAATCTTTCGATATTCCCTTTAGAGTCATGTTTTGTTTTATAGACCCATTTACATCCTACTGTTTTGACTCCTTCTGGAATTCATACTAAATCTCAGACATCGTTAGTGCTCATAGATTTTAGTTCATCTTCCATGGCTTCAAGCCACTTGGATGAATGTATACTCGTTATGGCCTCCTTAAATGAGGTGGGATCATCCACCTTCCCAACATCTTCACCTAAAAAGATTTCATAATAATTAGGAATAGCATACCTTCTTTCTCGTTGTGACCGTCTTAAGGCGACCACAGGTTCTTGAGGCTCTTGTTCATTAGGTTCCTCAGGTTCCTGTTGAAGCTTATTATTTTTGTTCATAAAGTGCCATGGGAGACTGTTGAGGTTCAATATTAGTCTCCTCAACAGAAGTTGTAACTTCAGCATTATGAGTTGGAGGCACAACTTTAGAACCTTTAGCTGTAGGTGCTATAGTTTCAGACGCTACATGTGGAATAGGAAAAATATTATCTTGGATCATCGGTAATAGAATATGAGCCCGAATCTCCTTAAGATCTATTTTTCTTACTTCTAAGCTCCCACTAATTTTATTGTTCTCTAGAAAGACAGCGTGTCTAGTTTTCACAAACTTAGTGACATGGTCAAGACAATAAAATCGATATCCTTTAGACCTTTCTGAATATCCAATATAGTGACAACTCACAGTCTTAGGATCTAATTTCTTTATCTGTGGATTAAAAACTTCAGCTTCTGTAGGACAGCCCCATATACGTAATAATTTACTATCGGTTTTCTCCCAGTCCATAATTCACAAGGTGTCTTGGGTACTAACTTGCTAGGAACCTGATTAAGTATGTGGGCAGCTGTCTTTAGTGCTTCCATCCATAGTTTCATAGGCATGGTAGAATGACTAAGCATACTTCATACCATATCCATAAGTGTACGGTTACAACGCTTAGCTACTCCATTCTGTTGTGGTTCTTTAGACATAGAATACTGAGCAACAATACCATTTTCCTATAGGAATTTAGCAAATGGCCTAGGTATTTGCCCATAAGGAGCATGTTTCCCATAATATTCACCACCGCGATTAGATCTCACTACTTTAATTTTAATATTATGTTGATTTTCTACCCCAGCCTTATAAATTTTAAATTTATATAGTGATTCTGAACGATCGCGAATAGGAAAAATATAACCATAACAGGAAAATCATCAGTGAATGTGATAAAGAAATCATAACCATCCACTGATGTCACTGGAAATGGTCCATAAATATCAGTGTGAATTATTTCTAAAAGACCCGTACTCCTAGTGGCTCCTTTCTTTATGGTCTTAGTGAATTTACCCTTAATACAATGTAAGCAATGAGATGTTCCATTCTTCCCTTAGAAATATGGCCTAAACGACAATGCTATAATTTTGATGACGTCTTATCATTTTTCTTTTGTTTACTACTATCATCACATGTAATATTCAATAAAGAATCATCCAATAATAGCAAATAGAGTTCATCTTGCACGAAGGCAAGACCAATAACATCATTATTTAACTTAATAATGCACTTGTTCTCAACAAACTCACAAAAGTATCTAGTTTTTGCTAAAACTTGAATAGAAATTAAGTTCCTTTTAACAGTAGGAACAAATAAGATATTATTAAGTAAAAGATTGAAGCCACCTCCTAATGAAAGTTCAAGTGTTCCAATGGCCTTCACTTCAATCTCATCTCCATTTTCCACTCTAAGAATGCGCTCCCCCCTTCTGAGGGTTCTCACGGAACACAATCCCTGTAAAGAATTAGTAACATGTACAGTAGCACCTGAGTCAATCTACTAGGTATTATTGGTAAATTCAGTATAAAATGACTCATCAACATAAGAGATAGTATTATTATCCTTCTTGACTGGCCACTGCTTAAAGCCTACACAATCCTTTTATGCATGACCTACTTTCTTGCAGAACTTGCGGAAAAATGCCTTAGGAGCAGTAGGAGCAACAGAGGTAGAAGGCTTATTTCCTCCATTTTTGTGATTCTTTTTCTTAGGTTGAGAGTTGCTACTCTCCCCTTGATGCTTCCTCTTGCCATTGCTGATAAGATGAGCATGTTCCTTTTGCCTCTCAGCTTTCTGCCTTTCTTCTTTCTCAACTGAATGGCTAATGAGCTTAGATATGGACTATTTCTCTTTTTGAGTGTTATAGTTTATCTTAAATGGTCCATACTCACTAGGCAGGAAGCTCATGATGAAATGGACTAAAAAACAATCAGAAATTACCATGTCATGTCCTTGAGTCTAGCAGCCATATCAGTCAACCTCATGATGTGCTCTCTCACCCCACTCTTACCATCATAGTGGGATGTCTGCATCTGCATAATCAAAGTGCTGGTATAAGTCTTAGAAGAACCTTTAAAATTATCCTCAACATTAGCCAGATAAGTTTTAGCATTTTCAGAATTAGGGATTCCTCCCTTGATCCCGACTAAAATGCTATTTTTATTATCATGAGTGATATTCTATTGGCCTTCTCCCAAGCCTTAGACTTAGCATCATACACCTTTTTAAGCTCAACATAATTTTTATTCTCAACAGCGGGTGCAATGGGAGCATCCTCCCTCAATGCTAAGTCATAATCAAGTACTCCAAGCATAATGAGTATCTTGTCCTTCCACGATGGGAAGTTGGTGCCATTCAGTGGCTCAATGCTATTCAGCTGAGCGGCAATGTTGTTAATAGCTGAAAATAATAAAAACATCATTAGCAAATAAAATAATGCCATGTACATAATTAATCCTACGTTGGTCTAATTAATTACGCACTAATGACAAGATAATAAAATTTCATTTTGCATCACTGTTGGGCAGAAAACAAAATGAAATTTAAATAATAACATAATTAAAATCCTAAATCAAATCACCGTTGGGCAGAAATGATAAAAGAAATACAAATGACATAAATATATTTGAAATTATAAACAACGTTGGTCAGTAAATAATTTCAAATTCCAAAAAATATTCTAACTAAATTTCCCATTGGTTCTATTTAGTTAGAAATAATTTAAAATGCAGAAGCAGATTCATCATTTTTTAAGCCTTAAACAGTACAAAATTATTACTGCAACCAGGAAGTTGAATCATAAAGGAAATAAATATAAACTCCTATGCACATATGCACATCCCAACCAACAAGCAACAATACGACGTTGAATCATAAATTATTGCTGGATATTTTCAAATCCAAGATGTGCAGCCCAAACAAAATGTGCAACCCAAAAGCATGTGCAGCCCAAACGCAATATGCAGCCCAAGAGCATGTGCAGCCCAACAACATCTGCAGCCCAAAAATGTGCACTGCGCGTGGTGTGAGACCCTGATGCACAAAACCTAGCTCTCTTTCTTCCCATCTCATTTTCTCTTGCCTCATGCGGTGGCGGTGAGGCGTCACAACAGATAAGAGCACCCGCATGAAGCAGGCAAGCTTTTCTCCAGCGAAACCCACGACAACAGCGGCGGCGCAGAAGAACCACGCCACGGCTGCGTCGCCTCGGTGTCAGAATGGCGAACTCATGCCGCACGGACCCGGTCCGAATGCCACGGCAGCAGAGAGACCATCAGATGTAAGCGACGGTGAGGTCAAGCCACGCACAAATCTGATGCAGCAGGGACCCGAATCGGTAAGTTCATTATTCCGAATCGGTGATTTCTTATGAACTAGGATTCTTAAATCTGGTTTTCTTTTCTGGTTTCAAGTGCTTGGGTGCACTGATTTGTTAAATATTTTGGAGGTTTTGATCTATTTTCGCCCAAAATCCCCTCTGTTGATTGCTACCCGAGAACAAAAAATACCATGAACTTAATGGGCTATCAGGTTTATCCGTCACCAATTTTTTTGGACGATCAGGAACTAATGGCTTATATCCGGAATGATGGAAACATGTAAGCTAAGCAAAGTGGCTTTGATACCAAATGTTAGAGTTTCTAATCCTTGCTAACCTAATGATTACTCATTCTAATGCGGAATGAGATGAACTGATCGGATGAAGCATTCACCATTAGTTCATTGTAGATGGTCGCTGATGTCGGTGCAGTAGATTGTAGGTGTCGTCGGTGATCAACTGGAGGGTATCGTCGGCCTTCAGGACACTAGCTGCACTACCTAGGAATGGCTCGACGGGTCTCTAGCAGCGCAGCTTAGAATCAGTGTATGTGTTTTTTGGGAGTGAACTTTCTGTGCGAGAGAGCGTCTTCGTTTGCACAGGCTGAACCCCCTTTTAATCTACGCTGAATGACACGAGGGGCAGGTTCCAATTAATTTGGAAATGCCTCCGATCATGGCGTTGGGATTTTAGAATACGTAATTAGGAAATAATCATGTGATTAAGATGGTAATTAAGGTGGTGTGGGATAGGGCTAATTAATCCCATAAATTTCGGTTGCCCGAGATAAAAAATCCAACACACTACTTTCTAATACATATAACAGCTTCGCCTGGTAAACATAGAAAAATGAGCACCATATCTCCTCGTACCTACTAGAGATATCAACGAAAAATTTCCTATAGAAGAATACCTCCATATCCCCTTTCCCATGGGGATAAAATTTCCCCATCCCCGTCCACGCTAACAATGATGGAGATAATTTTTCCCCAAACTGGCCCTCGCGCGGGAATTTTTTCCCTGTGGAGCTCCTGTCCCCTGCTTCAGCTTGTGCCTGGTAGCCTACAGTTTGCGTCAATGGCAAGAAATGGGTGACGCAGCGGCAGACGGACGGAGTGGTGGTCTACGTGGCGGCCCTCTGACGCAAACACGTGCACGCGGCGGACTGCATGGAGGTGGCACGATGGCCTGCGCCACGGATGGTGCGGTGGCCTGTATGGGTGTGGCAAGCGATGTGGTGGAGGCACGACGGCCTGTGTTGAGGCACTTGATCGAAATGTGCCTAAGAGAATTCTGGGGGAACCGAAAGTTCTGGTTTAAGACTGGAAGTTCTGGGTTCTGGAGCAACCGGGAGTTTCGGTGCGACCAGAAGTTTCAGACCAGCCCTACTTTTGGTTTCTGGAGGAATCGGAAGTTCCGGTTGGACCAGAAGTTTTGGGCCTGCCTGAAAGGCGAATTCTGGACGACCCGAAAGTTCTAGGTGGAACCGGAACTTCCGGGTCAAAATAAATTTGATACAGAATGTTATTTTTGGAAGTTCCGGTTGAACCAAAAGTTTCGGACAGAAATAAATTTATACAAAAGGTTATTTTCGGAAGTTTTAGGCCTAGACTAGAACTTTTGGGTTAGACGAACAGATTAGATCTGTTGGGTTTTAATACTGATTAAAGGCCCATAAGGGCACTATATAAGGAGAGGGGGGGCTAGGACGAAAAGGCTATTGTTACTTCGATCTAACCCTAGCCGCTACCTCTCCTAGCTACACCGGTTGTGACCGTCTCTTCCCTAACTTCCCGCGTGGTACTAACATACCGGCGTGAAGTGATCCCGTCTCTGTACGTGTGGATATCGTTGAGGCGCCGCTGCTACAGCGGTGCTGATCTTCCCGTGGAGGTCGCCAGACTACGTCGTCTTTATAGCCGATGAACAGACGGAAGTGAGCGGAGCAGATCGATAACACGCTTCATCAATTCTACTTCCGCTGCCCTAGCGCGTTTCGTGGTTAGAGGTAATGATCTATGATCCCATTACACGCATGGTTCCTAAGCGAACGGGGTAAATTTTTTGAAATTAATGCTAGCGTAGCCTCCCCAAAACCCAACAGTGGTATCAGAGCCTGCGTGTATAGTGTTTGATCTGGATCATGCACATATAGGTGATATGTGATGAAAATATATTAGATCTATTGTTTTTGCGTCGGATTTTCGGAAATTACGGGTGTGACTTGAAAGTTCTGAGCCGAAATAAACTTTGATACAGAAGGTTATTTTCGGAAGTTTCGGGTGTGATCCGAAAGTTCTGGACGAAAATAAATTATGTACAGAAGGTTATTTTTGGAAGTTCTAGGTGTGACCCAGAAGTTCCGAGCCAAAATAAATTCGATACAGAAGGGTGATTTTGGAAGTTCCGGCCTTGAGTCGGAAGTTCCGGGCCCTTCGACCGAAAGTTCCGAGCCTTTGAGCCGGAAGTTTCGGGTCTGTTTTCAGTCGCGTATAGATTCTACACTTAACTCGTTTTTGCAGAGAATGTTGTGACTGGTATGGCCTTACAATGTATGAGATGCATGTATGTAATTTTTATGGTCTACGTGTCATGGTTAATTACAGCCCAATGTTGTTCTATTTTTATATGACCTGTGAGTCGACATGTGATGCTTCTATTCATGTAATTAGTATAGTCCTATTAGTTGTAATAGACTGATACACTATTATGGAGGATTGAAGCGAGATGACCCGAAGGATAGGAACCATGAAGATGGAGATCACCATGAGAAAAGAGTCATACAATGTCACAGTTAATATGATTGCCTATAGTTCATTTATGTTCCTGTCATACTATTCTTTTATGTTTCCGTGTACGGTAGACATCGTTAACATGTTAGAATAGTTTCACTTAGAAAATTAAGAAATTTGATGTCCTTTTCAATAGCTGCACCTACAAAGGTTTTTGATCATATGATGGTTTATCAAAACAGGGTGTTATCTTTTATCTTAATCAGTTAGAGTGGATGTTAAAGCTATCAAAACGGTTTTGGGCTTTGGGGTATGGAATTGGGCGTCGAGGCATTGGATGCCACCCCAATGAACAAGAGTCACATAGGATGTGATTAGCAAATTGTTGCTTACCTATGTCACTAATCTTCTAGCAGTGATGCCAAAGCTCACTAGAAGTTAGATGATTGTGGATTTCCACTATGTGTCGTTAGAGGAAAAACGATCATTTTACATATAGTGGAGCATCTTTTATTTCATAGAAGATTCACATAGCATAGTGCTGAACCTTGTATTTTTATTATAGATCATGGCACCTACTGCTAAGAACACTTTTATTTTTAATCTGTGATCAATTCTTGAAAAAGAAAAGCTTTCTGGAATAAACTTTATTGACTGGTATAAAAACTTGAAAATTGTTCTCAAACAAGAGAACAAGGAATATGTTCTAGAGGAGCCCGATCCTGATGAACCAAAAGATGATGCATCTGTCGTGGATCGACGGACTTATGAGAAGCACGCCAAAGATTCAATTGATGTCAGCTGTCTCATGCTTGCCTGTATGTCCTCTGAGCTTCAAAAGCAATATGAGAACAGGGATGCCTACGATATGATCGTGGGATTTAAAGGCATGTTTGAGAACCAAGCACGTACTTAGAGGTACAACATCTCAAAGTCTTTGTTTGCCTGCAGGTTAGCGGAAGGCAGCCCAGTCAGTCCTCATATAATCAAGATGATTGGTTACATTAAAAGCCTGAAAAAACTTGGTTTTCTCCTTTACCATAATTTGACCACGAATGTCTCCAGTCGCTCCCTGTGAGCTTCGAGCTATTCATTTTGAATTTTTATATGAACAGCATGGATAAAAGCATGATTGAATTGCATGGGATGCTAAAGACTGCTGAGGATAGCATTAAAAAGAATTCTAGCCATGTGATGATGCTTCAGAAGGATAGCAAGAATAGAAAACGCAAGGGAAACGCTAAAGCTTCAGATGTGATCTCAAGCTCTAAGTCTAAACCAGCTAAAAAGTCTAAAACTGACCCTGCTACTTCTGACATTTGCCACCACTTGATGGAATTGTGCCCAAGAGAATTTTGGGGGGAACCGGAGGTTCTGACTGAGGGCCGGAAGTTCTGGGTTCTGGAGTATCCGAAAGTTTCGGATCAGCCCCAGTTTTGGTTTCTGGAGGAGCCGAAAGTTTCAGTTGAACCGGATGTTCTGGGCCTGCCTAGACGAACCAGAAGTTCTGGGTCGAAATAAATTCAATACAGAAGGTTATTTTTAGAAGTTCCAGTTAGAACCGGAAGTTCTGGTCCAGGCGAACAGATTAGATATGTTGGGCTTTAATATAGATTAAAGGCCCGTGACAGGGCACTCTATAAAGAGAAGAGAGCTAGCACGAAAAGGCTGCTGCTTGATGTTGGTTTGACCAAACCCTAACCGTCACCTCTCTTCTCTCCTCGATTGCAAGCGTTGTGATTGATCTGTAGATCTCGTGAGTGATGCTAGCACGCCGGCATGAGGTGATATTGTCCCCGGACGTGTGGATATCATAGATGCACTACTCCAATAGTGGTGCTCGTCTTTCTTCCGTCGAGTTCACCGGATCATAGGATCACGCCGTCTTCATCGCCGGATCATCGACGAACGAACGGAGCCAAGAGTAGCTCGAGGACGTGCTTCATCGACTGTACTTTCGCTGTTCGAGCGTGTCTCATGGCTTGAGGTAACGATCCATGATCACATTACACACATGGTTCCTGGGCCAACAGGGTAAATTTTTGAAATTAAGCGCTAGCGTAGCCTCCTCATAACCCAACAGTGGTATCAGAGCCTACGTGCATAGTGTTCGATTTGGATCGATCACGTATAGGCGATATGTGATGGAAATAGATTGGATCTATTGTTTTTATCGTCGGATTTTTAGAAGTTTCGGGTGTGACCCGGAAGTTCCGGGCCAAAATAATTTTCGATACAGAATGTTATTTTTGGAAGTTTCGGTTGGACCGGAAGTTCTGGGTCCGGAAGTTTCGGTTGGACCGGAAGTTCCGGACAGAAATAAATTCCGTATAGAAGGTTATTTTTGGAAGTTCCGGGTGTGACTCAGAACTTTCGGGCCAATTTAAACCCGAGTCAGAAGGCTGATTTCGGAAGTTCTGGCCCTTAGTCAGAAGTTCTGGGCCCTTCGACCGGTAGTTCTGAACCTCTGAGTCAAAAGTTCCGGGCTTGGTTCAGTCACATCTAGATTCCGCCTAACTCATTTTTGTAGGGAATGTTGTGACTGGTATGGCCTTGCAAATGTATGAGATACAAGTTTGTAATAACATGACCTGCGCGTCATGATTGATTACAGTCCAAGGCTGTTCAAATGTTGTACGACCTACGCGTCGACATGTGATGATTCTGCTTATGTAATTAGTATAGTGCTATTAGATGTAATAGGCTGATACAAGTTTATGGAGACCTAAAGCGTGATGACCCGAAGGATAGGAACCATAGAGATGGAGATCACCATGTGAGAATGCCATACTATGTCACAGTTAATATGATTGCCTGTGATGTTTACTTATGTTTCTGTTATATTATTCTTTCATGTTTCGTGTGCGGTAGGCATCGTTACCATGTTAGAATAGTTTTCCTTAGAAAATTAAGTATTGATGCTATTTCCAATAGCTGCACCTACCAAGGTTCTCGATCATCGATGGTGGGTCTGCCAAAGCAGGGTGCCGTCTTTTATCTTGACTAGTTAGGGTGGATGTTGGACACCACATGCATAGTATGGGTTTGCTTAACAAAGCTATTAAAACGGTTTTGGGCTTTAGGGCATGGAGTTGGGAGTCCGGCATTGGATGCTATCCCAATGAACAAGAGTCACATATGATGTGATTAGCAAGTGTTGCTTACATATGTCACTAATCTTCTAGCAGTGATGCCAAAGCTCATTAGGAGTTAGATGAATATGGATCTTGTCCCACAGTGTGTCGTTAGAGGAAAAACGATTATTTTACATGTTGTGGCACATCTTTTATTTGATAGAAGATTAACATAGCATAGTGCTGAATCTTGCATTGTTGTTGTAGATCATGGCACCTACTGCAAAGAACACTTCTGTTTTTAATCTGCGATCAAATCTTGATATGGAAAACTTTGTGCAACAAATTTTATTGACTGGTATAGAAACTTGAGAAATATTTTTGAACAAGAGAAAAAGGAATATGTTCTAGAGGTCCCCTATCCTGATGAACCAGCTAATAATGCATCTGCAGCTGATCGGTGGGCTTATGAGAAGCACGCCAACGATTCACTCGATGCTAGCTGTCTCATGTTTGCCAGTATGTCATCTGAGCTTCGGAAGCAAGATGAGAACAGGGATGCCCATAATATGATTGTGGGACTCCGAGGCATGTTTGAGAACCACGCTCGGGCCGAGAAGTACGGTACCTCAGAGTCCTTGTTTGTGTATAGAACTGGTCATTGACAAAGGAACTGTAAGTTGTACTTAAGAAGAAGAAAGGAAGTGAGACTTTCGCTTCCACTTTAAGTATAAATGTTATTGAAATTAATCTTGCTACTTGTCCAAGTGATTCGTGGGTATTTGATACCGAATCAATGATTCATACTTGTAAATCGTTGTAGGGACTGAATAGGATAAGGAAGTGTGTAAGAGGCGAATTAGATGTTCGCGTCGGCAATGGTGCAAAAGTTGATACGTTAGCCGTTGGCGTTTATTCTTTGTCGCTACCCTCAGGATTAGTTTTAGAACAGAATAATTGTTATTTTATTCTTGCCTTGGGCAGAAACATTATCTCTTCGTCAAGTTTAGAGGAAGACGGTTTTGAATTCGTAATAAAGAACAAGTGTTGTTTGATATCTTCGAATGGTATGCTCTATGGTATTTATCCATTGTTGAATGGCTTATACATTCTGAATCTTGAGGATACACATATTTATAACATTAATGCGAAGAAAACTTGACTTAATGATTTGAATCCTACCTATGTCTAGCATTGTCGTTTGAGTCATATAAATGAGAAGCGCATGCAGAAGCTCTATAAAGATGGGCTTTTGGAGTCATTTGATTTTGAATCGTTTGACACAGGTGAGTCTTGTTTACTTAGCAAGATGACTAAGACGTCTTTCACTGATCGAAGCGAGAGGGCAAACGAGCTATTGGCCGTTGTACATACTGATGTATGTGGACCAATGAGTTGTACAGCCAGAGGTGGATTTCAGAACTTCATTGCTTTTACCGACGACTTTAGTAGATATGATTACATCTACTTAATGAGGCATAAGTCAGAATCCTTTGAAAAGTTCGAGAAGTTCTAGAATGAGGTATAGAATCATACATGCAAGATAATCAAATTTCTGCGATCGGATCGTAGAGCTGAATATTTGAGCCATGAGTTTATTGATCATCTGAAGCAGTGTAGAATTGTTCTACAGCTGACTCCACTTGGTACACCTCAGTGGAATAGGGTGTCCGAGCGTTTGACGTCAGATAAGCTCACTCCCAAATCTGAAAAGTGCTTCTTTGTGGGATATCCTAGGGAAATCAAAGGATATTACTTTTATAACCGAGAAGAAGACAAAGTGTTTGTCGTCCGGAATGGTGTCTTTTTGGAGAAAGAGTTTCTGTCGAAATGGGTTAGTGGGAGCACGATGCAACTCGAAGAGGTTCAAGAACCACTAGAAAGTATTTCAGCTCCTACTGAACCGCAACTCGACATGCAAGATATTGTAGTGCTTGTTGTCGAGACACCAGCCCCACGTCGATCAGAGAGGTTGAGTCATGCGCCCGAGCGGTTTACGTTTTTAACCACTAGACAGCACGACGTACTATTGTTGGACAATGATGAACCTAAAACCTATTCGGAAGTAGTGATGGGACCAGACTTTGTGAAATGGCTTGGAGCCATAAGATTCGAGTTAGAATTCATGCGAGAGAATCAAGTTTAGAACTTGGTCGATCCACCTGATAGTATAAAAACTATCGAGTGTAAATGGATTTTTAAGAAAAAGATAGACGTTGATGGAAATGTTCACATCTATAAAGCACAATTAGTGGTGAAAAGTTTCAGGCAGATTCAAGGTGTTGATTATGAAGAAACGTTTTCGTCCGTCGCTACGCTAAAGTCTATCCGGATCTGCCTAGCAATTGCCGTATTTTATGACTATGAGATATGACAAATAGATGTCAAGACGGCTTTTCTTAATGGAAACCTAAGTGAGGATGTGGACATGACACAGCCTGAAGGTTTTGATGATCCAGAGAATGCTGGGAAAGTTTACAAGCTGCAAAGGTCCATTTATGGGCTGAAGCAGGCTTCTCGAAGTTGGAACCTTCATTTTGATGAGGTAGTCAAAGGGTTTGGCTTCATCAAGAATGAAGAAGAGCCTTGTGTTTACAAAAAGGCCAGTAGAAGCTCACTTGTGTTTCTGGTCTTATATGTAGATGACATATTATTGATCGGAAATGATATTGCTATGGTAGATGTTGTCAAGTCTTCGTTGAGAAAAAGTTTCTCAATGAAAGATCTTAGAGAGGCAGCATATATTTTGGGCATAAAGATCTGTGTTACGGTGTTATTCTAAACGATCTCTAATCTTATATCATCATGTGGGACAGTAATGATTTATAGATTAGCACATCTGTCTGATTAATGATCATGTCTCACATATCATAGATATAGAGATGTTGAATCAGTGATGTGGACTTATGTTGGTGAACATGGAGTTAGATAGACCTACTTTGAGATACTATTGGGATTGTTATTTTATGTGTCATCAGTTGTCATCTCAAATGGTGTACCTGTAGAATCTTTAGACCTGAGATCGTCATTAATTCCAGAATGTGTAGTAGCACACGTAGGGGCTTTCAAACGCTATTCGGTAACAGGGTAGTTATAAAGGTTGCTTTCGGGTGTGTCACGAAACATGTCATGGGATATGAGCGGTCAAGATGGAATTTACCGCTCCTACATAACGGGAGAGATGTCTCTAGGCCCCTCGAGATAGTCGGATTGGAAAGTGCATGGCCATGCCACTATGATCAAAGAGTTGATCATGATTAAATCCACAACTTGATCGAGTGATGTGTCGAGCTGTCAACAAGGGTGGCAAGAATCTCGCCTTGAGCTTGACTGATGTCGTGTGGTAAAGGGATTGGTGTGTGAGTATATCATGGTTCAGAAAGTATGATTTTGACTTTGTATGCTTTCGGTGGTCAATATGTGCTGCTAGGTACCGTTATTCATCAGCGATTCGGAAAGGGTTTTCGGGTAGCTGCCGTTTGCATATGAACCTATTGGGTCGCACGCTTAAGGAAATTGGATTTTAAAGCTTGCAAAAATTGGCTCTTGTGTAAGTGGGAGATTAATGGAATTGTGCCCAAGAGAATTCTAGGAGAACCGGAAGTTCTGGCTAAGGGCCGGAAGTTCCGAGTTCTAGAGCATCCGGAAGTTTCGATTATAACCGGAAGTTCCGGACCAGCCCCAGTTTTGATTTCTGGAGGAGCAGAAGTTCCGGGCCTGCCTGGATGAACCGGAAGTTCCGGTTAGACCGAAAGTTCCTGGTCGAAATAAATTCGATACAGAAGGTTATTTTTGGAAGTTCTAGTTAGAACCGGAAGTTTCGATCCAAGCGAACAGATTAGATCTGTTGGGCTTTAATACAGATTAAAGGCACATGATAACACACTATATAAAGAGAGAAGGGGCTAGCATGAAAAGGCTGCTGCTTGATGTTGGTTTGACCAAACCCTAATCGCCACCTCTCTTCTCTCCTCGATTGCAAGTGTTGTGATTGATCTTTCAGATCTCGCGAGTGGTGCTAGCACGCCGGCACGAGGTGATATTGTCCGTAGACGTGTGGATACCGTAGAGGCACTACTCCAATAGTGGTGCTCGTCTTCCTTCCGTCGAGTTCGTTGGATCGTAGGATCGCGTCGTCTTCATCGCCGGATCGCCGACGAACGAACGGATCCAGTAGGAGTAGCTCGAGGACGCGCTTCATCGACTCTACTTCCGCTGCCTGAGCGCGTCTCGTGGCTTGAGGTAACAATCCATGATCCCATTACACGCATGGTTCCTAGGCTAACGGGGTAAAATTTTAAAATTAAGCGTTAGCGTAGCCTTCCCATAACCCAACACCACTGTCATAAGACTGGTCATTGGCGGAGGAAATATAAGTTATTTTTAAAAGAACTCAAAAAAAGAAGGAAAATATGACTTCTACTTCAGGTATAATGTTATTGAAATTAATCTTGCTACTCGTCCAAGTGATTCATGGGTATTTGATACTGGATCAATGATTAATACTTACAAATTATTGCAGGAACTGAATAGGATAAGGAAGTGCGCAAGAGGCGAGTTGGATGTCCGCGTTGATAATGGTGCAAAAGTTGCTGCGTTGGCTGTCGGCGTTAATTCTTGATCGCTACCCTCAAGATTAGTTTTGGAATTGAATTATTATTATTTCATTCCTGTCTTGGGCAGAAACATTATCTCTTCTTCATGTTTAGAGGAAAATGGTTTTGAATTCGTAATAAAGAACAAGTGTTGTTCGATATTTTTGGGTTGTATGCTCTATGGTGTTTGTCCATTATTGAATGACTTATATATTCTGAATCTTAAGGATACACATATTTATAACGTTAATACCAAGAAGCCTCGGTTTAATGGTTTGAATCCTATCTATGTATGGCATTGTCGTTTAGGTCATATAAATGGCAGACACATGCGAAATCTCCATAAAGATGGCTTTTGGAGTCATTTGATTTTGAATCGTTTGACACATGTGAATTTTGTTTACTTAGAAAAATGACTAAGGCACCTTTCACTGGTCAAAGTGAGAGGGCAAATGAATTGTTGGCTATTGTACATACTGATGTATGTGGACCAATGGGTTCTACTGCTAGAGGTGGATTTCAGTACTTCATTACTTTTACCGATGACTTTAGTAGATTTGGTTACATCTACTTAATGAGGCTTGTCGAAATCCTTTGAAAAGTTCAAGGAGTTCCAGAATGAGGTACAAAATCATACAGGCAAGACAATTTAATTTCTGTGATCTGATCGTGGAGGTGAATATTTGAGTCATGAGTTTAACGATCATCTAAAGCAATGTGGAATTGTTTCACAGATGACTCCACCAGGCATGCCCCAATGGATGGGGTGTCCGAGCGGAGGAATCAAACTTTATTGGACATGGTCCAATCAATGATGAGTCAATCTGATCTTCCATTGTCCTTTTGTGGATTTGCTCTAGAAACTGCTGCTTTCATATTAAACAGAGTTCTATCTAAATCTGTAGAGAGGACACCATATGAGATATGGACTGGGAAGCGTCCCGGATTGTCTTTTCTAAAGATATGGGGTTGTGAGACCTATGTAAAACGTTTGACGTCTGACAAGCTCAATCTCAAATCTGATAAATGCTTCTTTGTGGGATATTCTAGGGAAACCAAAGGATATTACTTTTATAACCAGAAAGAAGGCAAAGTGTTTGTCGTCTGGAATAGTGTCTTTCTGGAGAAAGAGTTTCTCTCGAAAGGGGTTAGTGAGAGCACGGTGTGACTTGAAGAGGTTCAAGAACCACTAGAAAATACTTCAGCTCCTATTGAACCGCAACTCAATATGCAAGATGTTGCAGAACCTGTTGTCGAGACACCAGCACCACGTCGGTCAGAAAGGTTGAGTCGTGCGTCCGAGCGGTTTACATTTTTAACCACTAGGCAACGCGACATATTATTGTTGGACAATGATGAACCTAAGACCTATTCGAAAGCGGTGATGGGACCAGACTATGAGAAATGGCTTGGAGCCATAAGATCCGAGTTAGAAACCATGCGAGATAATCAAGTTTGGAACTTGATCGATCCACCTGATGGTGTAAAAACTATTGAGTGTAAATAGATTTTCAAGAAAAAGATAGACATTGATGGAAATATTCACATCTATAAAGCACGATTGGTGACGAAAGGTTTCAGACAGATTCAAGGTGTTGCTTATGATGAAACGTTTTCGCTCGTCGCAATGCTAAAATCTATTCGGATCATCCTAACAATTACCATATATTATGACTATGAGATATGGCAAATGGATGTCAAAATGGCTTTCCTTAATAGAAAGCTAAGTGATGATGTGTACATAACACAACCTGAAGGCTTTGACGATCTAAATAATGCTGGGAAAATTTGCAAGCTACAAAGATCCATTTATGAGCTGAAGCAAGCTTCTCGGAGTTGGAATCTTTGTTTTAATGAAGTGATCAAGGGTTTATTTTCATCAAAAATGAAGAAGAGCCTTGTATTTATAAAAAGTCTAGTGGACATCTATTGTGGTAATAGTGGTGCAATTGTGCATGTTAAGGAGCCTATGTCACACCAGAAGTCCAAGCATATACTTTGGCGCTATTATCCCATCCGTAAGATCATAGATATAGGTGATGTAAAGATATGTAAGGTGCACATGGATTTAAACGTTGCCGATTCGTTGACAAAGCCTCTCTCACAGCCCAAGCATGAGGCGCACTTGAGCTCTATGGGTATTAGATACTTACATGATTGAGTCTAGTGTATGTGAGAGAAAGTGTCATGTCTATGCTAATGTAATTTGGATAATTAGTTATCTTATTTCTTGAATAAATATCTTTTACATTGATCAGCAAGTATGTAACTTTTTTGTGGAACTTTTTGTTTTATAATGATGTTATTCTAAATAATCTCTAATCTCATATCGTCATGTGGGACAGTGATGATTCATAGATTAGCACATTTGACTGATTGATGATCATGTTTCCCGGATCATAGATATGGAGATATCAAATCAGTAATATGAACACATGTTAGAGAACATGGTGTTGGATAGACCCACTTTGAGATACTACTGGAATTGTTATTTTAAATGTGCCATTAGTTGTTCTCAAATAGTGTACCTGTAGAATCCTTAGACCTGAGATCGTCATTGATTCTAGAATGTGTAGTGACGCACTTAGGGGCTTTCAAACGCTATTCCGTAACTAGGTAATTATAAAGGTTACTTTCGGATGTGTTATGAAACATGTTGTGAGATGTGAGCGGTCAAGATAGAATTTACTCCTCCTAAATAACGGGAGAGACGTCTCTGGGCTCCTCGAGATAGTTAGATTGGAAAAGTGCATGACAATGCTACTATGATTAAAGAGTTAATCATGATTAATCCACTACTTAATCGAGTGAAGTGTCGAGCTATCACAAGGGTGGCATGAATCTCGCCTTGAGCTTGACTGATGTCGTGTGGTAAAGGGATTGGTGCGTGAGTATATTAAGGTTTAGAAAATATGATTTTGATTTTGTATGCTTTCGGGGGTCAATATGTGCTGCTAGGTACCGTTATTGATTTGCGATTCGGAAAGGGTTTTCAGGTAGTGGCCGTTTGCATATGAACCTATCGGGTCACACGTTTAAGGGGATGGGATTTAAATCTTGCAAGAATTGACTCTTGTGTAAGTGTGAGATTGATGGAAATGTGCCCAAGAGAATTCTAGGAGAATCGAAAGTTCTGGCTTGAGGTCGAAAGTTTCGGGTTCTAGAGCAATCGGGAGTTCCGGTCCGACCAGAAGTTCGGGGGCAGCCTCAGTTTCGGTTTTTGGAGGAACCGAAAGTTCCGGTTGGACCAAAAGTTCTAGTCTTGCCTGAAAAGCGAATTCTGGACGAACCGGAAGTTCTGGATGGAACCGAAACTTCCGGGTCGAAATAAATTCGATACAGAATGTTATTTTCGGAAGTTTCAGTTGGACCGAAAGTTCCGGGTCCGAAAGTTCCGGTTAGACTGGAAGTTTCGGACAGAAATAAATTCGTACATAAGGTTATTTTTGAAAGTTCCGGGCCTAGACCAGAACTTCCGTGCCAGACGAACAGATTAGATCTATTGGGCTTTAATACTGATTAAAGGCCCATAAAAGGGCACTATATAAGGAGAGGAGGGGCTAGGACGAAAAGGCTGCTGTTGCTTCGACCTAACCCTCTCCTGGCTACACCGGTTGTGACCGTCTCTCCCATAACTTCCCGCGTGATACTAGTATACCAGCGTGAAGTGATCCCGTCTCTGTACGTGTGAATACCGTAGAGGCGCCGCTGCTACTCCGGTGCTGATCTTCCCGTGGATGTCGCCGAACTGCGTCATCTTCATTGTCGACGAACGGACAAAACTAAACGGAACCGATCGAGAACGCGCTTCATCAACTCTACTTCCACTGCTCTAGCGCGTTTCGTGGCTAGAGGTAATGATCTATGATCTCATTACACGCATGATTCCTAG
>KE370777.1:0-14585 GCA_000418225.1 Zizania latifolia
CTGAAACCCAGAGTGGAACCGATAGTCGGAAGCATCACTTAGATAGTCTCAAGAATCCTGATTGCGCTCCTGCCTTGCCTCAAGGGTCCTCCTTATGTAGTTGTTCTCGGATCCTAGGAGTGACCCCACCAACTTGAGGAGCCTCTTAGACTTTCCTCTAGACCAGCTGAAGGATGTCATCACTATGACGGGATGACCTAGAGGCAAGCTGCTTGCCCTTGCCTTGAGGTGGAGGACTCACAGAAGAGGTAGTGGGCACTTGGATGCCGTTGTCACAGAATTGGTGACTTCGAGAAGCTAGCTACTTGGAATGGCCTCTTGAAGCTTGTGGCCCGGTACTAGAAACTCGAGGAGGAGAGCCCCCGGTGTCACTATCATCACTAGAGGGAGTCCTTAGGTCGTGCCTGGCCTTCTTATGCCTTCCATCAGACATAGCGACAACTGCTACAAGGCAGCAAAGGAATCAAAAGTTGAACCAAGGATAGAATTAAGGAATAAAAACTTTTGAATGCAACCTAACCCGGAATCTCCGGACTTAACCGGAGCCTCCGGGACCCAGACTATCCAGAAGGATCCGGAGCATCCGAGTGCCACAAAATCAAAATCATCCAATCCCGACAATGTGGCTAGGGTACATCAAAACAACACTACTAGGACTAACTCTAGCCAAAAAGATTCAAGATTTAAGCAAAGACTAAAGGAAAACGGCCGATCTAGGGTAAAAATGAAGAATACCTCAAAAGACAAACACGGAGAGATCGAGGAGAGGACCGGCGCTTCCAATGGGGTCCTAGGCTCCCCCTCAACGGATCCCACGATTCGCACGGACGGATTTTGAAGAAAAACACCAGCGGAATCGTGAGTTGGAGTGAGGGGCAAAGATGAGGAGTGCAGAGGAGACAGAAGGCCGGAGGGTCTAGAACCCCTTTTATAAAGCCCGTCCCAGACACTCTGAGATGATCTGGAGTATCCGGGATTCTAGGTGATCTAGACTATCCAGATGGAGTCGGATAATCCGTGTGCTCTAGAATGAACTTTCAAAATTAAGTCCTAGGCCCAGAGCATCTGGGTGGAGCCGGATGATCTGGGTCCTCTAGATTTCTCAGTTCATAAGGAATTCAAGGATGACAAGTGCCATGAACTTTTGACTTAATTATAGTATTTTACAACAAGCATTTTAAATATGTATAGACATAAGTAAAACATAGCAAGGTAAGCATATACATCAATATAGCATAGCATAAAATCATAAAAAAGAATATGAACAATGGTGGCATCAAGCAGCCGAGATGGTACATCTAATCCAGCGCAAAGATTTCAACGGCTTGATCATCTACACCTGGTGAAATGTTTGGACGGAGCGCAACTGTTGCATCTTCCAAGGTTCCATCAGCTCCATCTAGGAAGTCGTCAAACTGATTCTAGCAGACGTTTTCGCTTTCGCTCTCGGGAAAAAGTATTTCTAACCCATTATGCGTCTATAGTTGTCGATATGTTGTGCATATCTATATTTCTCTACCCCCTCTCTCTAAACCCTAATCTCTCTTCCACCTGTAACATCAATTGTACTTTTGATCTATCTCCGTCTTAATATATTGCAGCGACCCTCTCGCTTGCTTTAAAAAATATGAAGATTTTGCATTTTTATTAAAAATATAGCCCATTTCATATGAGGAAGGAAATTACTTTACCTTCTTATTTCTAACATGGGCAATTTATATGCAAATGTATTAAGCTTTGTTGCGAGAATCAAGGATATTTAGTTTATTTCTTAACTCATAAAACCGATGCTCATCTAAAGGCTTAGTAAAAATATCGGCAAGCTGTTTATCTATTCTTACATGGGTTAGGCTAATATCTTCCTTGATCTCATGGTCTCTAAAGTAATGATGACGAATATCAATGTATTTGGTTCTTGAGTGTTGAACTAGGTTATTGGCTATTTTGATAGCTCTCTCATTATCATACAATAAAGAGATTCTGGTGATGTTGTGCCCAAAGTCTTTCAAGGTTTGTTTTATCTAAAGAAGTTGAGCACAACAACTACCGGCTGCTACATATTCGGCTTCAGCTGTGGATAAAGCTACAGAATTTTGTTTCTTAGAAGATCATGAAATAAGTGATCTTCTAAGGAATTGGCAGGTTTGGTTGTGCTTTTTCTATCCACTTTGCAATCGGCATAATCAGAGTCCGAATAGCCGATAAGATCAAATGTTGAGCCTTTTGGGTACCAAAGTCGTAGGTTTAGAGTATGAACCAAATATCTCAAGATTGTTTTAACAGCAACCAAATGTCATTCTTTTGGTGTAGCTTGCAATCTTGCGCACATACAAACCAAATATCTCTGCATGTCTTTAATGTACTTCGTTTGACTGATGAAGGTTCCTTCTTTGAGTTGCTTGATTTGAAATCATAGAAAGAACTTCAACTCCTCCATCATCGATATTTGAAATCTTTTAGTCATTATCCTACAAAATTCCTCACAAAAATCATTATTAGTAGAACCAAATATAATGTCATCGACATATATTTGGCAAACAAAGAAATCGTTATGAAAATGCTTAGTAAAGCGGGTAGGATCAGCTTTGCCTATTTCAAAGCCTTTTTAAGAAAAAAATCTCTAAGGCATTCATACCATGCTCTAGGTGCTTGCTTAAGCCCATAGAGCGCCTTTTAGAGTTTGAACTCATGATTTGAATATTTGGGGTATTCAAACCCTGGTGGTTGATCCACATACACCAATTCAGAAATTGGTTCATTTAAGAAGACTCTTTTCATGTCTATTTAATGAAGCTTGAAATCATGGTGAGTAGCAAATGCTAATAATATTCGAATTGACTCTAGCCTTGTAACATATTCATAAGTCTCACCAAAATCCAAACATTTGATTTGAGTGAAGCCTTGAGCCACCAATCTTGCTTTGTTCCTTACGACCATGCTGTGCTCGTCTTGCTTATTACGGAAGACCCATTTGGTGTCAATTATACTTTGCTTCAGTCTTTCCACCAATGTTTACACTTCATTTCTATTGAAGTTGTTAAGCTCTTCTTGCTTGGCCATCACCCAATCTACGTCTTCAAGAGCTTCTTATATCTTTATAGGTTCCAAAGAGGACACAAAAAAGTAACATTCACAAAAATTCACTAAACGAGAATGGGTAGTTACTCCCCTTCTGAGATCTCCAAGAATATTATCCATATGATGGTCTCTTTAATTTGGAATCATAAAAATAATAAACTCAATATAGAACGCATTTAGGGCATAAAAGTGAAATGAACATAATTAAACATAAATCATAACTAGCATTGTTCATTACACCATCATATCCATGCCATACATAGAAGTAAAACATATTACAAGCCCATTGTTCATGACATGGATTACAAACGTGGAGCCAAAGCGAGAAAAAACTATAGCTAAGCGACGACAATGACTTCTTTGATTTTTCTCCTCCATTGGCATCAAAGACACCAAAAAGAGAGAAAACAACAAACGGCTCACTCAGAGTCATCCTCGCTCTCATCGTCATCACCATCATCTTCTTCAGACGATGATGAAGACTGCTGTGGAGGAGGCTGCTACTGCTTCTGCTGGGATGACCCTGCTCCGGATCCAAAGAAGTAGGCATACGGGTCAGCGCAGTTAGCAAAGACATTGGGGTCATTCTCCTCATCAGAGTCAGACAAAGGCTCTATGGGAGGATGGCCTGATTGCTGAAGTAGCAGGTTGATCGCCTTGTTCCTCCACTCATCCTCCTTAGCTCACCGTCGATTGCCGTTCCGGCACATTGAGAAGATGGCCGAAAGGATCCTCTTAATTGGTGAGCTGGAGGGACTGGATTGAGGCACGGATCTCCAAGGAGCACGTAGAGGACCAGCAGGAGGAGGCACAACTACTGAGGAGGACTACACTGGAGGTGCTCTAGAAGACGGTGCCTAAGGAGTGTACCCACGGTGCTATACATAAGCTGATGTACGAAGTGTACACACAACTCTTCGTGGGAGACACTGAGGTGGTTTAGATCTCACTCCAAAGGAAGTGAGACACACTGAACACTCCTCGGTCCTCCCGCATGACCAACAGGAGGTTACGAGTATTGCCCAGCAACGATGACGAGTCCTCGAGCTTCGGCAGAAGGGTCTTTCTGAATAGGCTGTTGAGCAATGAAAAGAATGAGGAGAGACCCTCTGTCTTGCCTCCAACAAAGGAACCTGGCTCATACAGATATGACACTGCATCAGCTCTAAGCACGGGTTCTTGATCCAAGAATAGCAGCGAAGTCACTGAGAGTGACCTCATACTCAGCCCCCTCCAGCCTCCAATGAAAGGATGGCTCTTCGTTGTCCATGGTCTAGAAGAGGGTGGAGTAAAACTGACAGAATGCTTCTTCGCACCAGTTCTGCTTGATCTCCATGAGGCCATAGAGATTCTTGGTCTGGCAAATGCGGATCACCTGGTTGAACACTAGGTTGCTCTTCTTCTTTATCGAAGCCCAGTTGATCCACTGCATCTCAACAACTAGGTGCTGCTTGGGTAGCATGACACTCTTATAATAGTCCTACTAAAAACCCGAGTAAAACTGATAGTCAGAGGCATCTCTCAGATAATCACGGGGATCCTGGTTTCTTTCCCGCCTAGCCTCAAGGGTCCGTCTCATGTAGTTGACCTTGGATCTCGATGTGACCCCGCCAACCTAAGGAGGCTCTTAAACTTTTTTCCGGATAAGCTGAAGGATATCATCACTACGGCTTGACTATCTAGAGACAGGCTACTTTCCCTTGCCTGGAGAAGGAGGAGGCCTCACAGAAGAAGCAATGGGAACTTGAATGTCGATGTCTGGGAATCGGCAACTTCGCGAAGCAAGCCCCTTGAAATAGCATCTTGAAGCCTGTGGCCCGGCACCGGAAACACGAGGAGGAGAACCCTCGGTGTCACTGTCATCACCGAAAGTGTTCCTTGGGTCATGCCTAGCCTTCTTGTGCCTTCCATCAGACATGGCGACAACTACTACAAAGCAGCAAAGGAATCAAGAGTTGAATTAAGGATTGAATCAAGTAAAGAAAACTTTTAAATGTAACCTAACCCGAAACCTCCAGACTTAACCAGCGCCTCTGAGACCCGGACAGTCCGAATATGGCTGGAGCATCTGGGTTTCGCAAAATTGAAACCAAACGATCTCGACAATGTGGCTAGGAAACATCACAACAACACTTCTAGGACCTATTCTAGCATAAAGGATCAAGATTTAACCAAAGACTAGAAGGAAAACAGTCAATCTAGGGCAAAAACGAAGAATACCTCAAAGAAGAACACAAAGGATTCAAGAAGACGATCGGCGCTTCCCGAAGGGTCCTAGGCTCCCCCTCAATGGATCCTATGATTCCCACAAACGGATTTTGAAGAAAATCGTCGGAGAAATCAAGAGTTGGAATGAGGGAGAAGAGATGAAGTTTGGAGGAGCGAAGCCTAGAGGGTACGAGACCCCTTTTATACAGCCCGCCCTAAACTCTGTGAGATGAACCACAGTATTTGGGATTCTGGGTGAGCCGGACTATTTGGATGTAGTCGGATAATCTGGGTGCTCTAGAATAAACTTCAAAAAGTCCTAGGTCCAGAGCATCCGTGTTGAGTCGGATGATCCAGAACCTCCAGATTTATCAACTCACAGAAATTCAAAGAGAGACAAATGCCATGAACTTTAGGCTTAATAATAATATTTTACCACAATTATTTTAAGCATGAATAAACATAAATAAACATGGCAAAGCTCATATAAATCATAAGCAAGAATATGATGGTTTTGCATTTATCTAAAATGTAGCCCATTTCATATGAGGATGGCAATTAGTTTACCTTCTCATTTCCAATATGGGCAATTTATGTGCAAGTGTATCAAGCTATGTTGCGAGAATCAAAAATATTCAGTTCATTTCTTAACTCACAAAACCAATGCTCTTCTAATGGTTTGATAAAAATATCGACAAGCTATTTATCTGTTCTCACATAAGTTAGGCTAATATCTCCCTTGATCTCATGGTCTCTCAAGAAATGATGGTAAATATCAATGTGTTTGGTTCTTTAGTGTTGAACTGGGTTGTTAGCTATTTTGATGGCGCTTTCATTGTCACACGATAAAGCAATTTTGGTGATGTTATGCCCAAAGTCTTTTATGGTTTGCTTCATCTAAAGGAGTTGAGCACAACAACTTCTAGCTACTACATATTTGGATTTGGCTATGGATAAAGCTATAGAATTTTGTTTCTTAGAAGGCCGTGAAATAAGTAATCTTCCAAGGACTTGGTAGGTTCCAGAGGTGCTTTTTCTATCCACTTTACAACTGGCATAATCAGAGTCTGAATAGCCGATAAGATCAAAGGTTGAGCCTTTCGGGTACCAAAGTCATAGGTTTGGAGTATGAATCAAATATCTCAAGATTATTTTAACAGCAACCAAATGACATTCTTTTGGTGCAGCTTAAAATTTTACACACATGCAAACACTAAGCATTATATCGGGCCTAGATACACATAAATACAATAAGGAACCAATCATGGAACGGTACACCTTTTGGTCGACGTCAGTTCCTTGTTGATTTAAATCAAGATGACCGTTGGTTTGCATGGGGTCTTGATGGGTTTAGCATTCTCCATGTCAAACTTCTTGAGCCTGTCTTTAATTTACTTTGTTTGACTGATGAAGATTCCTTCTTTAAATTGCTTGATTTGAAATCTTAGAAAGAACTTTAACTTCCCCGTCATAGATATTTCAAACCTTTTGGTCATGATACTACTAAAGTCATGCTCTAGGTGCTTGCTTAAACCCATAGAGCACCTTTTAGAGTTTAAACACATGATTTAGATATTTGGGGTCTTCAAAGCCTGATGGTTGCTCTACATATACCAATTCAGTGATTGGTTCATTCAAGAATGCACTTTTCATGTCCATTTGATGAAGCTTGAAATCATGGTGAGTAGTAAAGGCTAATAATATTTGAATTAACTCTAGCCTAGCAACAGGTGCATATATCTCACTAAAATCCAAACCTTTAATTTGTGTGAAGCCTTGAACCACCAATCTTTCTTTATTCCTTGTGACCACGCTGTGCTTATCTTGCTTGTTGTGGAAGACCCATTTGGTGTCAATCACATTTTGCTTCAGTCTTTCCACCTATGTCCATACTTCATTTCTTTTAAAGTTGTTGAGCTCTTCCTACATGGCCATCACCCAATCCGTATCTTTGAGAGCTTTTTTTACCTTGATAGGTTTGAAAGAAGACATAAAAAAATAACATTCACAAAAATTTGCTAAACAAGAACGAGTGGTTACTCCCCTTCGTAGATCACTAAGAATATTGTCCACGGGGTGGTCTCTTTGGATGCCTTGATGAATTCTTTAATGTTGAACAGGTGGTTGATCAACTTCTTCTTGAACTTCCTGTTCTTTGTTCAACACCTCTTGCTCTTGAGTCTCTTGTGTTTGACTTTCTTTAACTTGCGGTTGTAGTTGATCTATACGTTCTTATTCTTTTGGCCTTATATCTCCAATTGGTATATTCTTGATTGCTTCACATGGATGTTCTTTTTCACTTGCATCACTTGGATCAACTTGCTCTTCTTGAGAGCCGTTAGTTTTATCAAATGTCACATCCCTAGTGGCTTCAACGATATCTGAGGTTTTGTTGAAAACACGATAGGCAGGCGTATTTGACTCGTAACCAACCGAGAAACCTTCATCTACCTTAGAGGCAAATTTAGAGTTTCTTGGTCGCTTACTCAAAATAAAGTACTTACTCTCAAAAACTCAAAAATATGAAATATTTGGTTTGTTACTGGTTAGAAATTCATACGTCGTCTTTTTGAGTATTTTATGAAGATAAAGACGGTTGATTGTATGATATGCGGTGTTGATTGCTTCTGCTCAAAATACGTCAGAAGTCTTGTATTCATTGTGCATTGTTCTTGCTGCCTCTATCAGTGTTTGATTCTTCCGTTCCACCACTCCATTTTGAGGTGGATCACAGGGAGCGGAGAACTTATGCTTAATGCCTTCTTTATCAAGGAAATCATTAACTTGAGTGTTTTTGAACTCACTCTCGTTGTCACTTCTCACTTTATTGATCTTGACTTCATATTAATTTTGGGCTCTTGTTGTAAAACTCTTGACCACATTTTGTGTCTCACTCTTATCATGCAAAAAGAACACCTAAGTGAAATGACAATAGTCATCAATAATAACTAAACCATATTTGTTATCATCAATGTTTAAGTAAGCCACTGGTCCAAAGAGGTCCATATGTAGAAGCTCCAGTGGCCTCCTTGTTGTCATAATATTCTTAGCGATGTGTGGTGCTCCAACTTGCTTGCTGGCTTGATAAGCACTACACAACATGTCTTTCTCAAACATAACATTGGTTAGTTCAAGGATGTGCTCCCCTTTAAGAAGTTTTGACAAGTTCCTCATCCTAACATGAGCTAGTCGGCGATACAATAACCAACCCATGCTAGTTTTAGCCACCATGTAGGTTTTAGGTTCAACTTTATTGAGTGCAAAGTTGACTAAATAAAGTTTTCCCTTCAACCTACCCATAAGGGCTACGGAATTATCACTTCTTCTTAAAACGATCACACCCTCATTAGTAAAAAGATAGTTATAACTAATTTCACATAATTGAGAAATTGAAAGTAAATTATAACTTAAGAACTTAACTAATAATACATTTGAAATGGAATATTCATTGTCCACTCCCATTATCTACTCCCATTATCTCTCCTTTTTCATTGTCACCAAATATAATGGATTCATGATTACCTTGATTTGGCTAAAAGAATGTGAACATTCTTTTCTCTCTTGTCATGTGATTGATAGATCCACTGTCCATCACCAACTTGATCTACCATAGGAGTATTCCTACAAAAGAGATTAGTTCATTTTTATTTCTAACAAATTGAGCAACCACTTTACCACTTTACTACTTGATTCTTCTTTCTTCTTAGCCTTGAGAGCCACATCCTTGCCCTTGTTGTTTTGAAGCTTGGCAAGGTCTTTGACTTGCTTAGCTTCTTCTTCCATTAACTCATATGATATAATTCTTCCTAGCACATCGGTTGGAGTTATCTTCTTGAACTCATTTTACTCTCGGATTAGTGTCACCAAGGTAGGATTCCTTGGCGCTATAGCATGGAGTAGCCTTTTCACCACCACATGATCGGTCATCTCTTCGCTTCAAAGACCCTTTATCTTGTTTACAAGAACTATGAGGCGGTCATACATTTCTCGAGAAGTTTCATCATCTTTCATAACGAATCTTCTAAGTTTTCCTTAAAGAAGCTCAATTTTCGACTTCCTTACTGATGATGTACCTTCATGGGCAATTTGCAGAGTCTCCCATATCTCTTTAGCTTCCTCAAGTCCATTAACTTTATTGAATTTTTTAGGACTCAATGCAGCAAGTAGAACACTTGCTACTTGAGTGTTGCGGTGAATTGCTTGTTCTTCATCAGTAGTTAGTTGACGACTATGCACGTTTGAGTCATCCACATTAACACCTATGCACACAATCTTCTAAATATTTGGATGCATAGAGATTATGTGTAATTTCATTTTATGTCTCCGTGCCGTATAGTGTGTACCATCAAAGTAAGGTGCATGACTAGTTGGCATAGAGAGATAATTATTTCTATGATTTAATTTGGAGTAATCAAAAGGATACACTGCTCCTTTCTTCCCTCCAACACTGTTCTTTTCGGTGCCGGTGGAATTTGACCCTTTCAACATCTTTACTCTTCAAGCAATTAAGCCTTCGAGAAGAGCCCGCTCTGATACCAACTAAAAGTTACCTAGAGTGGGAGGTGAATAGGCAATCTAAAAAATCTCGAATAAACCAGTCAGTTTAAACTTCTAGGACCTGGACTATCCGGGTTTAGTCGGATACTCCGGGTACCGGATGAAAACTAAAACTGTCTGAATTCTGGATTATCTAGTTTTATCCGGATGATCTGGACACTACAGAACAGAAGCAATATGAATAGCAGAATTCATCGAAACTTAGTCTTGCTAGTTAATGAATTGAGCAATAGATAAATAACAACTAGCAGGCATAAAAATTTACTCAATTTTTTTTTATCGGAGTTCGGATCCCATTATCCTATGTCTCCTTTGAGGAAACCCCAAAGGGCCGGGTCTCTTTGATCCCTAATCCTCACCAAGCGCTCACCACCGTAACCTTGGTTTTCACTCGTTATCTCTTTGAAGCCAAGGCAAGGCCATGTACAAACTTATCCGGTCACCCATAATCCTTGGGTGCTCGCGGATCGAGACCTAGCCGTCTAGAAGAGATTACCTCCTAGAGTAATAGATCCATTGACGCGATCCAAAACTGTGTGCTCAAGATTTCAGCGAAGATCAAAACGCACACAAACACCACAACTCTCAAGAGGATGGATCAACAAGAACTCAAGAAGTTTGGTGATGATCTCTCAATCTAACTCATAAAGATCCAATCAAGATCAAGCACTAGTATGAGAGAAGAGAAGTGCAAAAAGGCAAGGCTGCTAGGTTTTGAAAAATGTGCCCTAATTATGGGAGAGGTGGTATTTATACCTCTTTCTCAAAACTGGCCATTAGGTTAAAGGATCGCGTACTGTTCATCCGAATGATCTGAACTGAACCAGATGTTCCGGACCAAAGAATAAGAGAAACATAATAGTTGTTTCAGATAGTCTAGATTTGACTGGATATTCCGGGCCAAAAATGAATCCAAATAGAAAGGAATTTTTGGACCATCTGGTATTGACAGGATGTTTCGAGCCTCAGAATAAAATCTAATAGAAAGCAATTTTCAGATTATCCGACCAATGTCCGGATGCTCTAATTCACAAAATAAATTCAACAGAACAAAATTCTTGGATCATCCTGATAGCTCCGGATGTTTCAGGGTTCAAAGAAAATCCAAACAGAACAATATTTTTGGATTATCTAGCCGGACCCGGATACTTCGACGTGTAAATTAAATCAAATATAACGCTATTTTCTGATACTCCGAACAAGTCTAGATTATCCGGCTTTGCTAGAAAATCCAAATTTAACTCAGAAAAATTCCAAACACTTTCCAAGAAATTTTTTCTTTGAGCACTAAGTTTTGAAATACTAATCAACGCATCCCTCGTTATAGTACGACATACTTATAATCAAGTTTATATGAAATATAACCATTTTGCACATTTGAGCCTAAAAAAACACTAAAGAGGACCATTTCTCCAAATTCGATTAACTTACAAAGCCACTCCGATTTAGAAATCTGCGTCTTAGCAACAAGGTTAGTAACATTTGATTGCTATTGTCATTAATACACCAAAATAAATTAGGAGCCTAGATGCATCAAGTTGCACTTTCAAGAGTCTTGAATAAGGCGTCCTTTGATTTGTAGGCCTTCATGCACCCATAACTTACCAAGGTGCCAAGCCTTTTATTTTTCTTCCTTAGAACCTCTATTTCCTTTATGTTAGTCTCATAAGCAGTAATATCAAGATTATAACATTTAGAATAACCATTACTTGTAAAAGCAATAGAAGGAATAGAAACGGGATAAGACATTAGAGACTCAATCATCTATTTAAGGCTCTTATTGTTCTCGTCAAGAACAATATGCTCACTCTTAAGAGTTTTGAGTGTTTTATCTAATTCCTCTTTAGCTTCCTTGACTAAGCTAGATTGTTTAGTCAATTTGTTTATCTTTTTCTTTTTTTTAGTAAGAAGCCGCTCAAGTTCAAGATTCATTTCTTTCTCATTAATGAGTACATCTTCTTTATTTTCAAGAGTCGCTTGTTGCGCCTCTATTGTTTCCATAAGTTCTTTAAACTTATATAAAACTTGCTTACTCATATTTTTAAACATATCATTATCAATTTTAGATTCATCATCACTAGAATCACTATGTTCATCCTTATCTACAACTTTAGACATAATTGTTACCTTCTTGCTTTTCGTCATGAAGCACTTAGGGAAGACAATCTCGTCGTCGCTTGACACTCCATAGAGTGAAGGCTTTAGAGATATGATGTTGGTGATGGCGATGGTAGCTACTCCCATCTTGCTAGAGTCGGAGTCTGATTCTTACTCGAAGTCAGAGTCAGAGTTCTATTCTTCACCAATGTAAGCATGATCACTTTTCTTTCTCTTCTTGTACTTGTGCTTCTCTTTGATTTCTTGTTCCTTCTTTTTGAGATAGTTAGCTATGAAATGACCAAGATCATTACACTCATAGCAATCCTTCTTTGACTTGTCATACTTTTTCTTGTATTTATCAAATCCACCTTTCTTCATGAACTTCTTGAACCTCTTGACAAATAATACAAGCTCTTCATCATCACTTTCATCACCACTTGACTCTTATTTCTTCTTTGCCTTGAGAGCCACATCCTTGCCCTTGTTGTTTTAAAGCTTGGCAAGGTTTTGACTTCCTTGGCTTCTTCTTCCATTAGCTCGTGTGCTATAATTCTTCCTAGCACATCACTTAGAGTTATTTTCTTGAATTCTTTGTGCTCCCAGATCAAAGTAACCAAGGTAGAGTTGCTTGGCGCTATTGCCCAGAGCAATCTCTTCACCACCACATGATCGGTCATATCTTCACTTCCAAGTCCCTTTACCTTGTTTACCAAGACCACGAGATGGTCAAACATTTCTCGAGGAGTTTCATTATCTTCCACAACGAATCTTCCAAGTTTCCATTCAAAAAGCTTAATCTTCAACTCCATTACTGAAGATGTACCTTCATAGGCAACTTACAATGTTTCCCATATTTCTTTAGCTTTCTCAAGTCCATCAATTTTGTTGAATTCTATAGGACTCAATGCAGCAAGTAGAACACTAGCAGCTTGAGCGTTGCGGTGAATTGCTTGTTCTTCATTGGCAGTTAGTGGTCGATCATCCACATCTATACCTATGCATACAATCTTCTAAATATTTGGATGCATAGAGATTAGATGCAATTTTATTTTATGTCTCCATGTCGTATAGTGTGTACCATCAAAGTAAGGTGCACGACCAGTTGGCATAGAGAGATAGTTATTACTATGATTTAATTTCGAGTAATCAAAAGGATACGCATCTCCTTTCTTCCCTCTAACTCCGTTCTTTTCGGTGCCGGTGGAATTTGATTCTTTCGACATCTTTTCTCTTTAAGCAGTTAAGCCTTCGAGAAGAGACTGCTCTGATACCAATTGAAAGTTGCCTAGAGGAGGGTGAATAGGCAATCTGAATTTTTTTAAAGAAAATAATAAGTTTAAAGTTTCAGGGCCTAGACTATCCGGGCTTAGTCAAATACTCCGGGAACTAGATAAAAACTAAACTATCCGAGATCCGGATTATCCGGGTATATCTGTAGAATTGACAAGTATTTAATGTAAGATCCTTGCTAGTTAACAAGTAGGACAATAAATAAATGATGACTAGCAAGAACAAATATGAACACGATAATTTTTACCGAAGTTAGGATCCCACGATCCTACATCTCCGTTGAGGAAACCCTAAAGGGGCAGGTCTCTTTCAACCCTCTTCCTTACCAAGAGCCCACCGATGCTAGCCTTGGTTTTCACTCGTTACCTCTTTGAAGCCAAGGTGAGGCCTTGTACAAACTTGTCCGGTCACCGACAATCCTTTGGCTGCTCGCGGATTGACGCTTAGCCATCTAGGAGGGATTACCTCTAAGAGTAATAAATCCGTTGACCTTTGCGCGATCTAAAACCATGTGCTCAAGATTTCTCACGAAAACCAATATGCACACCAACACCAAAACTCCCATGATGGGCTTTATCAGTCCGGACTGAGAGTAGGCCTAGCCAACTTTGTAGTCCGATACGGCCCATGAAGATGGGTTTGATTCTGATAAGGCATATCAGTGTCATATCTAGAAACTAAACACCATAGTTTGGTATAAGGAGATAAACTTATACCAGAATCCTTGTAATTAAGAAATATGCCTGTGTTCGGTATGCTATCCCGGATATTTGAGAACCGACTCAGGATAGTGTCCTGAGATTATTGAGCTCGCCCCTTGATTATATAGAGGAGACGAGGCACCCCCTAGATGCAGGCTTGTAGGCTTTCATAAGCTCATGCATTTTATTGCATAGCCAATCATCAATCCACCAAAGCACAGGACATAGTGCTATTATACTCGGGAGGCCAGAACCTGTATAAATATTGGCTCT
Source organism: Zizania latifolia (assembly GCA_000418225.1). Classification (NCBI taxonomy): domain Eukaryota; kingdom Viridiplantae; phylum Streptophyta; class Magnoliopsida; order Poales; family Poaceae; genus Zizania; species Zizania latifolia. The sequence goes on from KE370777.1 coordinate 14,208, forward strand.
GTTTCTTAGAGTCGACCATACGACTCGAGAGTGCAACGCTTCCCTATAATCCTATTCACCACCTCGGGTAACCTATAGGTGGACTGATCAGCAATACACTGACAATATGATGTTCCACTTAGCGGTAAAGAACAGTAGAACCTAATGTCCTCCCGTGTTGTGCACGTCCGTTATAAAATTTTCCTTCTAGATGAATATGGCCAAGACCTTACCAATGTAAATCACATAGGGCTCTCTATCGAACTGGATGGCTAACATTAATGACAACATCTAGGGTTCAAGAAATAGGAATGTTCATTTCTTCTTGCATTCCTGCCACATTAGCCTACCGATAAAAAAGAAATTGATTTATATCACAAAATTACATGTCGACCGTAA